>CM049819.1:45469380-45506880 GCA_027422435.1 Schizopygopsis pylzovi | reverse complement strand
TTGAGTTTATATCCTCGTCTGCGTGTTCCTGTTCCTCCCTCGTGTGTGCACCGTGACAATATGCTTAAACATTAAGATTTGTACTCATGGAAATTACTAAAGTAGTCAAACCTTTCATTAGAAGGGGGTGCCAATACTTTTGGCAATATTGTGTATAAATACATATATTATGTTATTTGACAATTATTTTATTTCAAGTAAAAACTTTGTATTTGTGCTTATTATTTTAGGAATGTTGTAATTTTATAATAATAATTATTATTATTATATATTTTTTTATTATTAATAGTAATAATATGACTATTGTTAGTATTATACCAATGCTAGTATTACTTCAACTCCATAACTGATTATTATTATTATTATTATTGTTATTATTAAGGATGCATAGATCACAAAACAATATATAGATATTCACCCAGTTGTATTCTTGCTGAAGTAGCAATGTTCTCACATTAGATTTTCTTTGGGTTAGAGTTCAAATCAATAAGTATGAGCACCAGTAATGACAGCACTAACTATTCTGTATAATTATTGTTTGCATGAATATGCTGAATGTGCAGGATTGTATTTCAGATTTCAGGCCTCAGTGTTTGAAGGACACACACAGAGCCGATCCTCCCTATACGCAGAATACACAAGCTGCATAGGGCCCCCAAAACACCAGAGGGCCCCCTTGCTCTCAAAGAGGTTTTCATTTAGTTACATTTTTGAAGTTGGCCAGTGGTTATGAAAACATGAATGATCAATTATTTAATGCGGTGCGCTCTCACCCTCTCTATGTAAAAAGTCAGTCAAATCATGTAACGTGAACATCGTACAGTCTCTTGCATGAGACAAAAACAAAACCCGAACCGCGGAAGAGATACTGTTTCTCGAGCGCTTTCCGTGAGAACGGTTCAAGATGGAGTGAAATGCGGACAAATGTGTTTCATCCCATTCTTTCATTCGAGCTGGAGAGAGATGACGTGTGAAAGCTGAAGCTGTGGATCACTATACAGCTATACAGCGGGTGTTTATGAGCCTGTTCTCTCCATACTTTCTCTGGATGATAAATCTCTGTGAATAACAAGTAGGAGACAGCTGTGAGATGTTTGTAGTTTGCTGAACATTTTTCATTTACACATGATGATCAAACCAGCATCTATTGTCAAGACTGTCTGTCTCTCTGGCTGCACAAAGTGGTTTTTGTTTTTGTTTTTTTACAGTTTTAAGACATGTTGTGCCTTTATTGGTTTAAAAAATATACATTTTTGAATGTGTTTCTTTTCTTGTGCTGTCTTAACCCTTCAGATGAATTGAAATCTTTACATATATTTCAGATTAATTAATACAATTCTGCATCCTGTCTGCTTCCTCAAGCTGTTTTGAACGGTGTGGGGCTTGGTTGAATAGCTTTAATTAAAGGGGTCATCAGATGCTAAATTCACTTTTACATGTTGTTTGGACATAAATGTGTGTTGGCAGTACACATCCTCCCTATAATTATACAAATCCACCCAGTAGTTTTTATTTAATCCCTAAAACCATGATCCTCTTCTTCAAATCAGGCCTTTTCAGTTCTCAGCAGACCCAGGCCCCTCCTACGATTGTTGATTGACACGGCCGTCTTACCTTAGACCCGCCCTGAGTGAACTTTCACAAGTCCTCCATTGTTTCGACGCAGGAGCAGATGTAGACAAGAAGGGCTCCTAAGCGATCGAGGTGTTCTGTTGTTGGATGTAATAATGAACATAGCAGTCGTCATTTACTCCTGGCATCTGAGCCGCTGAAGACACAGAGGATTACATTTGTTTTTGAAGGGACTGCGCTGATCCCCAATCTGCCTAAATGTGTCTATGTTCGCGCGAATCATTCGTGATCCTGGTTTGCCTCCAGAAGAAGCGAGTATGAGGTGTTTTTATGAATCTCCAACAAATCGCCTTTTTTAATAATGTGCTAGTTAGCAAGCTTCGCAGCTAAATTCGGCTAAAGTAAACAGCTCGGGAGGGGCGGGGTGAGCAAAGCTCATTAGCATTTAAAGCAACATGCAACGGAACAGGTTGCTGGGATCAGAGCTGTTTTGGGCAAGGTAAAAAGGTGTTGTTTTACACTACCATTAAGAAATTTTAACCAACGCATGTTAGAGACTTTTCATTAAGACCCTAAAGAATCATATCAACTTGTGGAAAATGCACATCTGATGACCCCTTTAAAGGGTTAGTTCACCCAAAAATGAAAATTAGCCTGTGTTTTACTCATCCTAGGTGTATTTGACTTTCTTCTTTCAGATGAATCCAATCGGAGTTATATAAAAAATTGATCCTGGCTCTTCTAAGCGTTAACATTCTCTACCTACTTCACCGATCACTCTCGTACCTGGACAGGGGCAGTACCGCTGTGAGGATTATGTTTTTTGATTTCTCCAGCGCTTTCAATACCATCCAGCCTCCGCTATTGAGGGACAAGCTGAAAATGATGGGTGTGGACTCATACTTGGTTAGGTGGATCACAGATTACCTTACTAGAAGGCCTCAGTATGTCCAGCTGAGAGACTGCACCTCTCAGACTGTGGTTAGCAGCATAGGAGCCCCACAGGGAACAGTGCTCTCCCCAGTCCTGTTCACCCTGTACACCTCCGATTTTAAATACAACTCGGACATGTGTCACATGCAGAAGTCCTCTGATGACACTGCCATTGTTGGGTGTATAAGGAATGGACAGGAAGAGGAGTACAGGAGCTTGATCGGGGACTTTGTGGCTTAGTGCAGGTCTATCAGTCTGCAGCTCAACACCACCAAGACCAAGGAGATGGTGGTCGACTTCCGTAGGCTCAGACCCCACCTGCAGCCTGTGTCCATTGAGGGTGTCGGCATAGAGATGGTCCAGACATACAGATATCTGGGTCTGGAGTTAGATGACAGTCCGGACTGGTCCTCAAACGCCCTCTACAGAAGGAGGGACACCACGCGGTTGGACAAACTGGTGAGGAAGGCTGGATCAGTAGTTGGTGCTGAGTTGGACACCCTGACATCTGTAACTGAGAAAAGGATCCACGGCAAGATACCTGGACAATGTCCACCACCCTCTGCACCAAACCTTTTCCAGGCACAGAAGTTCCTTCAGTGACAGGTTGTTGTCCCTGGCCTGCTCTACAGACAGACTGAGGAAGTCATTTGTCCCTCGGGCCATACGGCTCTACAACTCTTCCCTGTGAACAGGACTTGAACTGGACTGTTGCTAATGGACTTTCTAGATGGACAAGAATTGAACAATTATTTTGTACTCTGTTTATACTTTTTATTTTTGTATTTTATGTTTATACTTTTTATGCATGCTTTGTTGTCTGTTTTAATGTTGCAACTGGATACCTGAATTTCCCCTCGGTTATCACAATAAAGTATCTATCATCATCATCATCATTGCAGTAGGCAGGTGTTTCGGTTACAGTCCACAACACGTCAAATAAAGCACGAGCATTTATAATAAAATGTGCCTCAAACGTCCCCGGGGGGGGGGTGAATAAATGCCTCCTGTAGCAGATCCATGTGCTTTTGTAAGAAAAATATCCATATTTCAAACGTTATTAACACATCTCGTTCGTCACTAATCACGCAACGCCGACATCCTATGTCATCCGCCGGAACGGCTTCCGCTTATGAAAGTTAAATGAAGTAAGAGAGATGTTTATTACGTTTGAAATATGGATATTTGTCTTACAAAAACGCATGGAATCACAACAGGAGGCCTTTATTCACCCCGGAGCCGTGTGAGGCATGTTTTATTATGGATGCTCATGCTTTATTTAACGTGTTTTGGACTGTGGAACAGAAACTCTGCAATGATAACGCATAGAAGACCAGGACAGTTTTGTAATATAACTCAGATCCGTGATTCGTCACTGAAAACGCAACGTCACATACATCCTATGTCATGCCTTGAGGCCGAGTAAACAAGGCTAATTTTCCTTATGGGTGAAGCTAGACCCTGAAGTAAGAGTACTTTGTATGTGACATACAGTGAGTTGATATTATTATAAGTTATATAAGCAATTGTGACATTACTAAATGTAATATTAGAATCATTGATATATATCGTACTATACAGTACGTCCAGACCTTTTTATGTTGCTGAGCTCACCAGAGCGTTATTGTTCTCACAATTTACCAAACCGTTGATTTGGCATGTTTTATTTTATGGAAGCCTAACATTGTCTGTTTCACTTTTTTGAGACGCTTTTCGCGACTGTGGTAACAGAAACTCTGCAATGATAATGCATAGAAGTGCCAGGACAGTTTTTAATATAACTCAGATTGGATTCGTCTGAAAGAAGAAAGTCATATACACCTAGGATGCCTTGAGGGTGAGTAAAACAAGGCTAATTTTCATTTTTGGGTGAACTAACCCTTTAAGGTACTTTGTATGTGACATACAGTGAGTTGATATTATTATAAGTTATATAAGCAATTGTGACATACTAAATGTAATATTAGAATCATTGATTATATATTGTACTATACAGTACGTCCAGACCTTTTTATGTTGCTGAGCTCACCAGAGCGTTATTGTTTCTCACAATTTACCAAACCGTTGATTTGGCCGCTTTTGTTTTTGAAGCCTAACAATTGTCTGTTTCACTTTTTTGGAGAGCGCCTTTGCTCGCACGATGTGGGTTCACGGCAACAGCTTCCAAATACAAACGGCACGCTTAGAATCAACTCCATAACATGTACCTGCTTATTTGATGTAGACATAATGAAGGAATAGTCCACATCTGTCCATGAAACAGCTTTTGAGTCAATTGCCCAGATACTTATGGTCCCTTGACAAAAAGGGGAGGTAAATATTAAAGAGCTGTAATTCCTTAACCTTTCCTCCAATTGTGATGAGAATGCTCTAAAATTAAAGCGTGTGTACTTTAAGCCCATATTCATTATATAACTGCAATTATGGTCAGTAGCTAAAATAATACAAAATTGTGCCTGTGTCCAAATTTATATGATTATTATTTAATTATTTAACAATTATTATTTATTTGGTTATGCAAACCGATTGTTGCAGCAGCTGTCCGGGTGGCTGGTCTCAGACGATCTTGGAGGTGAAGATGCAGGATGTGGAGGTCCTGGGCTGGTGTGGTTACACGTGGTCTGCGGTTGTGAGGCCGCCTGGATGTACTGCCAACGGTGCTCTGAAACACCTTTGGAGGCAGCTTATGGTAGAGAAATGAACATTCAATTGACGGGCAACAGGTCTGGTGGACATTCCTGCAGTCAGCATGCAAATTGCACGCTCCCTCAAAACTTGCAACATCTGTGGCATTGTGCTGTGTGATAAAACTGCACATTTTAGAGTGGTCTTTTATTGTGGCCAGCCTAAGACACACCTGTGCAATAATCATGCTGTCTAATCATCATCTTGATATGACACACCTGTGAGGTGGATGGGTTATCTCGCAAAGGAGAAGTGCTCACTAACACAGATTTAGACAGATTTGTGAACAATATTTGAGAGAAATAGGCCTTTTGTGCTCATAGAAAAAGTCTTAGATCTTTGAGTTCAGTGCATGAAAAGTGTTGCATTCATAATTTTTGTCAGTGTATACATATGTATATGCATGTGTGAGTGTACAGGGTGAAAAGTTGATTTGAACGCTTTTTATTAACGTGTTTAACCTCCTTTTAGAGCAAAAACCACCACCAAAAAATGTCCTTTAGTTGCAGATCAAAGCTGGACATGCATGAGCTGATGAGGTTCTGTTCTCCTGGGTTTGACCTTTGTTCTCCTCCTCAGATCTGTGAACAATCTTTACTCCCAGAGCCACGGCACGTCCCAAATGAACCCTCACCTGACAGCCATTCTGCAAAACACCAGTTGTCATGGTCGTTACACCAGGCGAGACATAAATGATTTAATAAGCAAGCATTTTGTTATGCAGTAAAATCAGGTTATGACTTCAGCCTTACATCACTCTGTGCTGTAGACGAACACGAACACAAACACACATACACAGATCGTCTTTTTAACACGTAAAGTATTAATTCTTAATTGGTCCTGACACTATCATATAATGCTTCCTGAAGATAAATCACTTATGCCGTATTCCTCAACTACATCACTCGCATTGGAGAAAAGCATCTGATAAATGTATACAATCATTTTTAAAGGATTCTTCAAGACTGAATCCCCCTCCCCCAAAATTAAACATATATATATTATTAATATATATATATAATAAAATATAATATATATATATATAATATATATCAGATCTGTAGGAGATTGTAATTATTCAGAGATTGTAATTATTTTTCAGTATACCTACATTTATTCGGACAAACAGTAAGGTCTGTGCTGTAAATAGTCACATGACATGACTATATTAATATTTAAATTACAGTGTTTTTTTATCTTTATATTTTACATTTTTAGAAATGTATAGTTTTTGTCATTTTTATTATTATTTTGAATTATGTCAATACAGCTTTTGTCAGTTTTAGTATTAGTATTTTTGTTTAGTCATATTTTAGTACATCAAGTGAAACTAAATAACATGTAGATTTGTCTTTGGCAATCAAATGTATAGTATTTATAAAACATAAAGGGATGTTTTTTTACTTTGTATATTTTGTTTTTTTTACCCTAATAGCCCCGATACAGAAACAATATTCTCCATTCTTACAAATGTTATTTTATTTGTATTTTATTATTATTATTCTTTCTTATGAGCTAATCTAATAAAATACTTTGTTAATACGATATACCTAATTGAACGTGGTTCTCACATTCAACACATTATGTGATTTTGCCTCAAGCAGACTTATTTTCTTCTGGTAATGTCAAGAATCTTTCACTGGAAAACAAGAAAAAATACGGATTAAATAAAAGATATTTTGCAGTCGGTGTAATTTGAGAATCTAGATTCCCTCTCTCATACACAGATGTGAGCGAGTCACGCTGGATTCTGCACTCAGTAGTTATGAGAGTCTTTAACCTGTTGTCACGCTCATGACTCAGTTAATTATCAGGCTGTGAGGCGGCTTCATTTGTTCTCCGGTGATTGGAAACTGAGAGGACGTCTCACCTGTGACACCTGCAGGGGAAATGCATGAATAATAGATGGAGGTGATCTCACCTTCTATTTAGAGCGACAAGGCCGCTCACCTGCCGAGAAGCAACGACTCGAATATAACAGCCGGAAAACAAGGCCATCGATACACAACGGGACGCCGGCCAAGTCCACGCTTAACTTCCTTTTCAATGGAGTTACATAAACCAAACTCCAGACTGCCTCCTAAATGAGTTTTATTACAGAGAAAATGCCATCTCAGGGCTCTGGACTGACCTGTGGGATGTTATATAACGCAGTCGACCGCATTCGCTAAATACAGGCATTAAACACGGCTCGGCGGAGATCAGCAAATGAAGTTAGATGCAGAACGGAGGAAAACGGCTCATATTGATCTGGAACACCTACAGACCAACTCAGAACATCAGTGTGAAGATTCACTGCATCTCATGCCAGTCGTGATGAAATGAAGAGAAACTCACACTATGTGAGTGTCTGTGTGTAAACAAAGAGCTTGTGTTTATTTATGTATTTGTATTTTGCAGGTTTATTTGACAGGGACAATGCACATCAATAATACATAAATATACAATGTGCCAGAATTAGCCAGAAGGCTACTTTGCACCTGTAGTCCCTGGACTGATGGTTAAATTGTCACCCTAAAAATATAAAACAATTAATCAAAACATAACAAACACATGTTTCAAAATACATCTAAGAATTACACAAATCCTAAACAATTAACATCCATTTCAAAATTATACTATACCTAATACCAACAGATCAATACCAGCTCACTCAATCACATACATAGTCAACAGTCAAACAAAATAACCAATATATCACCAATCCATAATAGCAATATGCAGGCAAAGACAATTTAAGAATGTAGACAAGTAACATCATTCAATCAGTACTCAAACAAACAACCTCGTGTATATAGCCTATAACTAGTGACACAGACAAAACAGGAAGGCAATAGAATTTGTTTAGTAAAATTAATGTTGACAATACTGCCTCTCAATTCAATATGAGGAAATGTATTTATTGAAAATCCATCCATCCATACGAAAACTGCAATTAGAAATGGTTTCCTTGCAGAAGCTTCTACCAGTTAAAGGAATAGTTCACCCCAAAATGATCAGATTTGGAGAAATGTGGCATTGCATCAGTGTCTCAGCAATGGATGCTATTCAGTGGATGGGTGCCGTCAGAATGAGAGTCCAAACAGCTGATAAACACATCATGATAATCCACACCACTCCAGTTCATCGGTTAACATTGTGAGAAAGCTGTGTGTTTAAAAGAAACAAATCCATCATTAAGACATTTTAACTTTAAACAGTTGCTTTTGGCTAAAATATGAGTACATAATAACACTTCATCCAGTTAACAAGTCCATCTCCTGTTGTCTCTCACATCACAATCCACACATATATTTGTTTAGAGCTGCTTTGGCTTGTAAATGGTGCTTGATCTGTGCAGATTTCTCTCCTGATTCAGACCAGAAGACTTTTCACCGGAGGAAGCGTTTTTATGGATTATGAACTCGTATTTTAGCTGGAGTGGTGTGGATTATTGTGATGTGTTTATCAGCTGTTTGGACCGTCAGAAAAACATCACAATAATCCACACCACTCCGGCTAAAATACAAGCATCCATTGCTGACCAAGTGATGTTTTGTCAATAATGATGACATTAAATGAGGCCTCATTTTATTTATTTTGTCTTATTGCTTAAGATATCATGCACATGTAAATTATTAAAGCTATCTTTTGTTTACATGCTGTATACTATTTTTCACAGAAAGTCACTTCAGAATAATATCTGTTGTTCAGCAGATGTTTTCTGAACCCAGGATGAACAAGATGTGTATTTCTGGATCTTCTTGAAAATAATTGGAATTGATTTAGCACATCAATCTTAGGTTTACTCCATCACATATCGTCATCACATTCTCCAACAAGTGTATTACATAACACACTGTTCCTCCATATATACAGCCCTAATTAAACCCTTATTATAACTAATATCAGTTTGCTTCCGCTATGATTGCTTTAACTAGTTTGGTTTTCTAATAGTTCGGCACACATCGACTTAGAAAAGCAGATTTCCACAGCGGTCTTAACAGACTATCTGAAATCTTTGATGTTACAATTAATAGTAGATAATAGTGAGGGGTCAGCCAATTAAGCTTGTTATGACATCATTTACCTGCAGCAGCGATTAATCACATGTAGCTACAGCTCAGGTGATTGGTGTTTAAAATATATATATATATATTTGCATGGGCAAATATGGTGGTGTCCAGGTCAAGGAACGCATGCTCCAGCCACGCAACTGCCAATTACAATACATCTGTCAGTGGTGAAACTATACAATATCTGATATACTATAATAATAACCTGTTTAAACAAAATTCAGCATGATAAAAAATATTCTGAAAGCTGTCCATAAAAAAGTACAATATATTTCCTATATAGAAACACAAAAAATAGAAACACACAACAGAAATTACTAAATTCTTACTAAATTAAAATACATTTTGTTAATGAAAGCAGAATATATGACAATACAATATAACTCAAAATGTGAACAAATGTGGTGGGCATTTGAAAATGTTGGGTGGATGACTGAACTGAACTAAACTTTAATTTTGCCAGGGATAAATTATTTCACCATATATACAAAACACTGCAGTCACAACTGGGAGTTTGTGTTATTTTGTGTAATTGTTACTTGTGATATGAAAATATGAAAAAAACTCTATTAGTACATCTGTGATGATAAACGTCTCAGGTTACGTATGTAACCATGGTTCCCCGAATGGGGAACGAGACACTGCGTCCCCTAGGGGTTGCTACGGGGAACGCCCTCAGCGTGACTCGGTCTGAAGATACATATGTAAAAACACCACCTGTTGGCCGGCGACAGCCCATGACGTCACTACCGGCGTGCCACAATATAAGTGCCGCCGGGAGATTACATCATCAGCTTCTTCGTCTGAAGCTTGCGTCCGAAGCATGGTCCAAAGCCTAGGGGACGCAGTGTCTCGTTCCCCATTCGGGGAACCATGGTTACATACGTAACCTGAGACGTTCCCCTCCATGGGAACTCGAACTGCATCCCCTAGGGGTCGCTACGGGGAACGTTATACCCACTTCACCATGCTGAGGGGAATGCAAGCCAATTTCGCAAAAAAGGCGAGCACTAAGCCAACTCTACCCGGCTAAGGGAGTTGCCCCTGGGACGGCTGATGGCTGTCAGTGATATTATCCCCTTCGGCCAAAGGCCCGAGCTGCATACCCTAGTACTTACCTGTTAGGCGCCGGGATTACCGGGCCTAGGGTAGAGCTCAAGGTCTTGGAATCAGAAAAAGATTCCTTTAAGGGGATATGGCCAGGCACCTGGCTCACTAGGTCCTGGCCGATCACTCAGGGGTTACCACTTGCTCCTTACTGAGGGAACTGTCTCAACAGACCTCTTGGTAGTGTACACCCCTTTTTCCTTTTTGTTTTCTTTTCCTTTTTGGACCCAACACATATGGGACAAGGGAGCGGGGCCCAAGGCACAAACCGGGGCTTTAACCAACTCAAAAAAGGGCACGAAGCTGTGCGCGTAACCCTACCCTTACGGGATTTTAGAAAGAACGCAGAACCTTGATGTGCGGACTTACCACTGAGTGGATTTTAGAAAGTGCCCAAAGTCTCGCGTGCGCACTTATTAGAAGAACGTTCTATGCCCTGGAGCGGAGAACTACTCATTCCTCGGAGTGAGAGGGAACTCAGACGCTCAGAAGGGAGCGGCAAGCTCATAGATGACCCTCTGGTTGAGGGGAGCAATGCTGGCTCGACCAACAGGGCGAGCGACCTATCACAGAGCTCTGGGGGGCGGAGAAACTCGGACGCTCAGATGGGAGCGGCATGCTCATAGGTGACCCTCTGGTTGAGGGGAGCAGTGCTAGCTCTACCGACGGCGAGCCCTGGAGAGCGGAGAACTCATTCCTCGGAATGAGAGGAAGTCAGCTACCAAAGAGGAGCTCTAGAGCGGAGAAACTCACTCCTCAGAGTGAGACCTCCCAACCATGATTCTCCGCTCAGCAGGGAGCGGCATGCTCATAGATAACCCTCTATAGTGAGGGGAGCAATGCTAGCTCGACCAGCAAGAGAGATCACAGAGCTCGGAGGAGCGGAGAACTCATTCCTCAGAATGAGAGGGAACTCAGACGCCCCGAAGGGAGCGGCATGCTCATAGCAATGCTAGCTCGACCAACCAGGAGAGCAACCTATCACAGAGCTCTGGGGAGCGGAGAACTCATTCCTCAGAATGAGAAGGAACTCAGACGCTCAGCAGGGAGCGGCATGCTCATAGATAACCCTCTAATGAGGGGAGCGGTGCTAGCTCTACCTATAACAAGCTCTGGAGAGCGGAGAACTCATTCCTCAGAATGAGAAGGAACTCAGACGCTCAGCAGGGAGCGGCATGCTCACAGATAACCCTCAAATGAGGGGAGCAATGCTAGCTCTACCTATAACGAGCTCTGGAGAGCGGAGAACTCATTCCTCAGAATGAGAAGGAACTCAGACGCTCAGCAGGGAGCGGCATGCTCACAGATAACCCTCTAACGAGGGGAGCAATGCTAGCTCTACCTATAACGAGCTCTGGAGAGCGGAGAACTCATTCCTCAGAATGAGAGGGAAACTCAGACGCTCCGCAGGGAGCGGCATGCTCAAAGATGACCCTCTAATGAGGGGAGCAATGCTAGCTCTACCTATAACGAGCTCTGGAGAGCGGAGAACTCATTCCTCAGAATGAGAAGGAACTCAGACGCTCAGCAGGGAGCGGCATGCTCATAGATAACCCTCTATAGTGAGGGGAGCAATGCTAGCTCGACCAGCACGGAGAGCGATCTATCACAGAGCTCTGAGGAGCGGAGAACTCATTCCTCAGAATGAGAGGGAACTTCGCCGCTCAGAAGGGAGCGGCACTATCACAGAGCTCTGGGGGGCGGAGAAACTCGGATGCTCAGAAGGGAGCGGCATGCTCATAGGTGACCCTCTGGTTGAGGGGAGCAGTGCTAGCTCTACCGACGGCGAGCTCTGGAGAGCGGAGAACTCATTCCTCGGAATGAGAGGACTCAGCTACCAATGAGGAGCTCTAGAGCGGAGAACTCACTCCTCAGAGTGAGACCTATAACGAGCTCTGGAGAGTGGAGAACTCATTCCTCAGGATGAGAAGGCACTCCGCCGCTCAGAAGGGAGCGGCAAGCCCAACCATGAGCTCTGGAGAGCGGGGAACTCATTCCTCAGAATGAGAGGGACTCCACCGCTCAGCAGGGAGCGGCATGCTCATAGATAACCCTCTATAGTGAGGGGAGCAATGCTAGCTCGACCAGCAAGGAGAGCGACCTATCACAGAGCTCTGAGGAGCGGAGAACTCATTCCTCAGAATGAGAGGGAACTCAGACGCTCCGCAGGGAGCGGCATGCTCAAAGGTGACCCTCTAATGAGGGGAGCAATGCTAGCTCTACCTATAACGAGCTCTGGAGAGCGGAGAACTCATTCCTCAGAATGAGAAGGACTCAGACGCTCAGCAGGGAGCGGCATGCTCATAGATAACCCTCTATAGTGAGGGGAGCAATGCTAGCTCGACCAGCAAGGAGAGCGACTTATCACAGAGCTCTGAGGAGCGGAGAACTCATTCCTCAGAATGAGAGGGAACTCAGACGCTCCGGAGGGCATAGGTGACCCCGGAAAACTCATTCCTCAGAATGAGAGGGAACTCCCCTTTTTTTTTTTTTTTTTTGCCTTAGCTTAGCAGGAAATTTCCACCTAACCTCGGTCAGGTGAAAATTACGGTGGTTACAGGGGAATTAGAGAGGAATGAGAGGGCTTGCCTCTCTCTGACCCGCGCCTCTCTCTCACCCTAGCCGCAGGAGGGGGAGGGGCATGAGTCGCGAGACTAGCCTTCTGAGCCCATCTCTGACCCTCAGACCGAGATGGGCTAGGACCCCTGGTTGTTCGGGCTCAGACCTGGATTATATAGAAACTTATCCAGGTCTTTCAGCAGATCAGTCTGGTACGCCTTAGTGTGCAACGAAGCGACGGTCTGACCTGCTGCTGCATATACCCTGCCATTTAAGCGAGATTCAGGGGCTTGGGGGGAGCCTTGAGAGAGGATGTCTGCCACAGAGAGATAAGCTGTTTATCATCTCTTGCACAGGGGACATCCCCTCATAGCCATTTTCACACAGTGTCAGCATAACTAGTATGCTGAAACCTATGAATACGAGAAAAAATAGCTTTTTTTTTTTTTTTTTTACTCCTTCTCACTCTCCACATCGAGGTTTTATGAAGAAAGGAAGGCTCACTCGAGCTGGGGGTGATTGGCCAGAAAGATTAATTTTTATGATCCACAACCCCCAAAAACTCGTTCATATGCAGAGAAGAGCACTAGCCGCTGAATCTGATTATGTCAGAAAGATCGCATCGTCACAATCCAGCAGCTCACTCTCGTTCTCGGCCGACGCGCGCGAAAAGGGGCGGTCCCTCTTTTCTTTCTCACTCATCGGCCACATCCAACTGCTAATTTCATTACCTCCGTGCCTCGGCAGCGGTGGGTCCCGAATCGCGGGAAGCAGACGGCTGCCCCTCTTTCCTCGGAAAGAGGGACAGGACGAGAGCGGAGCTTTTACATAGAAAAAGCTCACAGTGCACGCAGATTTCCCCTCAAGGACATCGCGTGCGTGCTCTTTGCCCAAAAAAAAGACGCAAAGCTTGTGTGTGTCATCGTGGTGGGTCCCGATTTTCCCACACACAATCTTAAACGCCTTGCTAGTGCTTGCCATTTGATAGAGAGAAAACTGTACTCTTACCAGATTGCACGCTTCAAACAAACCAGTCAGTGAAGACGAAAAAGCTGATGATGTAATCTCCCGGCGGCACTTATATTGTGGCACGCCGGTAGTGACGTCATGGGCTGTCGCCGGCCAACAGGTGGTGTTTTTACATATGTATCTTCAGACACGAGTCACGCTGAGGGCGTTCCCCGTAGCGACCCCTAGGGGACGCAGTTCGAGTTCCCATGGAGGGGAACTATTATACTGGCAGGAACAATATGGACCATGCAAACCAGCCAAACCTCGAAAAAAGAAAGAAAGAAAGAAAGAAAGAAAGAAAGAAAGAAAGAAAGAAAGAAAGAAAGAAAGAAAGAAAGAAAGAAGTAAAGAAAGATAGAAAGAAAGAAAGACATATCAATGCTCATTTTAAAAGAATAATACCACTGCATACTTCTTGTGAAACTATTTCAGACATTTTTCCCCAAGAACATCATGAGTCTCTTTAATGTCTTTTTAATGTCTGTTCTTCATTAATATCTCAGTTACACCACCCTCACATTTTTGACTTCATGCCCTGCAAAAATATCAAAAGGAATTTGAATTCAGAATTTGACTATGTGAAGTAGTGTGTATTAAAGTCATTGTCAGATAGGTATTTTTTAACAGTGAGATTACGAGGACACCGTCCTGCGGAGGGCATTTGGAAATGTTGAACTGAACTACAATAAGTAATAAATTCAAATAAAACTTACATTTTGACAGGGATGAATTATTTCACCATACATACAAAACACTGCAGTCACAACAAACTGTATGTATTCTTTTTTTGTTACTTTTGATATGAGTCCTTAAAACAACGTAGTAGTTTGTTGTTTAAGGTTCAGCTATATGTGACCCTGGACCACAAATCCAGTCTTAAGAGTACATTTTTCGAAATTGAGATTTATACATCATCTGAAAGCTGAATAATTAAGCTTTCCATTGATTATGGTTTGTTATGTAAGCCTGGTGCCAGTATGTCTGACCCCCCCCCCCCCCCCCCCTCGAGAGGACAAAAGGCCCTCCTGAGAATCAACAACAACTATCTATTGCATATGTAACAGCAGCATCACATCCTGTACTTACGGTCTCATCATCTTCCCTTGCCCCCCCTTTCTAGAACT
Source organism: Schizopygopsis pylzovi (assembly GCA_027422435.1). Classification (NCBI taxonomy): domain Eukaryota; kingdom Metazoa; phylum Chordata; class Actinopteri; order Cypriniformes; family Cyprinidae; genus Schizopygopsis; species Schizopygopsis pylzovi. The sequence goes on along the minus strand of CM049819.1, from coordinate 45,491,834 downwards.
CACTGAAGAACCCATGCAATGTAATGTATGTACAAAAAAGTAACTGTACATGTTTGATATCATTTGAAATGTCTCAGTGCGCCTGGTAAAATGGTCTCATTCTCCCAATCATAATGAAAAGCTAAAAGAAGTTTTAAAGTATGAGAAGTGTAGTGTACAACTTAAGGGTGTGTCCTCCCCTGATCTTCTATTCAGATCACCTCCTGTATGTAAATAAGCATTCTCTGCCACAGGATACCAAGAAGCCATTTGGTTGCAAATTATAAAGACTAATTATAATGACAAGATACCACCATTTGGTGGGCTTATTGAATTATCTGGGTTTATAAGGAAACGGGTCACAAAGTTCTAGGAGTCTGTAGGTTGACTGCCCACACAATAGCTGTGTGTAATTTTCATTGCCAGGTAGTAATTTAACTGATGATTCTATTCTTGTAACATTGGAGTTTTGAATTATTGCTTCGATGACCTGGTCAATAAATTGTAACGTTTGATTCTATTCTGACTGCCTCTAAAGATTGCTTTCTCCCTATTAGAGTAGTGGATTCGTATATTTCCGCAAGCCTGCGTCAGTTTTAGCGACGGCTAATACCCGGCGTCATTTCAAGTCTACTTGGGTGCAGAGGCGGGTAATAATTCCGTTTAGGGACGGCGAATGCCGTCTGGTCAGACTAAACTCGGGTACGCCTATACCTCTGACTTTTGATTTAATGTTACTTTACAAGGACTTGACCAATCCAAAGCTATTACGAGTGTTGTACATTGATCTGCTAACATATCTAATAGTGGCCAGGAAACCTTTACTGAAGTAAACGATTGAACTAAAGTTCTGAGGGGGCTCTAAGGGGGTTATCCATGTCTCTGATTGTGTACGTGTGAATTAACGGCAAATCTTAGATACATAACCATAATTTACCTCTGATTGATGACCGGGCCTGACGAGATTGTGTCCGTGAGACCTGTGAAAAACAGGGCCTCTGAGCGATATAGTTTCCCTACATCTGAGTGGGTAAAGTATTAAAAAGAGCTGAAAAGAATAATCAATCATCCGTTCAGGTTTTAATGATGCACAGATATCATTAAAACCTTTTCATTTATGGAGTCAGATGAAATAACGAGATAAAATATATAAGAAAAAGTGTTCCATTTAATCTTGTTGTGTCGTGAAAAGGAAAGACTGTAACACGCAAAAGGCCTTCACCCGCTGAACGACTGCCATCATTGGGTCGATCGAGCCGGGCCTTACAGTTATGATAGGATAATATTTGACAGAGATGCAACTATTCGAAAATCTGGAATCTGAGGAAGCAAAAAAATCTAAATATTGTGAAAATCATCTTTAAAGTTATCCAAATGAAGTTTTTAGCAATGTATATTAATAATAATAAATACAAAATTGATACATTTACAGTAGGGAATTTATAAAATATCTTCATGGAACATGATCTTTACTTAATATCCTAATGATTTTTGGCATAAACAAAATTGATAATTTTTAACCATAAAATGTGTTTTTGGCTATTGCTACAAATATACCCCATGACTTGTGACTGGTTTTGTGCTCCAGGGTCAGCTATGTCAGTGCATGTAATGCATTTGTATAGATTGTATTTTGTGATCAAATGGAGATTGGATACAGTTTGAGACTGAGAACATACAGAAACTGCAGGATCCTTCATTGATCGACCATCGATCGAAAATGTTGTGCTTTTTTCAGGCTTCAAAACGGTGAAAGTATGCCGTTTGAGGGCTAATATGTAACAATTAGAATAAATATGAGTAGGCCTACTATTCAAACGACACTTTGAGGTTATGCTGTCATTGCAATAATTGTTTGTCCATATACAGCACGTATTTATGCCACTGCTTAATTGTGTAAATTATAAATTAAGCGTTGACTTTCTTGCGGCAAAAAAAATCCTACAAAAAGAGAAACCATCACGGAAACTCTTAATAGTTTCCATTAAAGCCAGTACAATTCCCAGTATAACCAGTAAAACCATTACAAATGCTGTGATGGTCTCTACTCTGGTTTTCAGCAGGGTTGCTATTCGTGAGTGTGCGCTGCATGTATAATGCACTTTATATTGATCTCTAAATACAGGAAGAAATATTGTGCTTTCACACAATGCTCTTGTAAATCGCTTACACATAATCAAACAAACATACAGGTATATCTTTCACCAAAGCAAAGGTCGTCTGTGACCCGAAATCACTTCCCACACTAGTGCGCATGTGTAGCAGAGTAACCAGCCCGATCTCACGGCAATATTCGTAAATATTTTACAAGGTGGCTAATTCGTACAAATTCATACGACCTCACTCATACAAATTCATATACGATTCAAATCGTACATATTTTACGAAAAGCCAATTCGTATGAATTTGTACGAATGACCTACACCTAACCCTGCCCCTAAACATACCCTTCACAGGGGTTTAGAGAAATCGTATTAAATCGTACGAGTGAGGTCCTACGAATTCGTACAAACTAGCAACTTTGCAAAATATGTACGAATTGGTGGTGAGATAGCGTTAGAATAACGAAACAACTGTAATACTAAGAATGTCCACAGCAATACACACCTTGCTACGCGAAAGCAAGCTATTTTCTGTCAATGTGCGAGACTTCCTATTCGCCGCTATATAAATAATCATAATGCCAACAAAGTGCAGTAAATGGTCAAACTATATGCGCTATGATGATACATTAAAACAATATAGCCTAATAACAAATATCAGTTTGCAATATCAAGCAGACTAAAAATAACTGGAAGCCAATGACATGAGCCAATGAAATTTACAAAATATTTTATTATTATGCAATATGAAAATAAACATGATTTAACCGTGGCACATATTTTCCAGAAAAATTGCTTATTACAATTGTATATGTCCAAAAAGTGACTTGTATTGATGCACAGTGGAGTCAATATCACAGCACATTCTCAAGTAGTATCTAATGCATTTAATAAAATATCACTGATACAAATATGCACAAATGAATATTGCATAAGAGTATTTGCAGCATGTGTTAGTAGCTGTACAACCTTTCACAGATCCAGGACAGCATTGAGCACGTCGTTCAGGTGGTGTGGTGTTATTCTGTGTGTCTGGCTTTTATTCATCCCAGTATTGACCGTGTGTGTTCATTTAAATGGAGTTTGTCCGTTTTAACATGTCGTCATATTTATCAGTCTGCTTGTGTTGGCGGTGCTGACCGCATATCGATATTACTGTTCAGCCATAACTGCCTCCTGGCTCATTCACAGAGAGAATAAATCGCCCCCCAGACTCACGCAGGCCACAGAAAACCAATGGGGTGTTGCGTGAACCTGTCAAGAACTCGTCCAGCTCATATTTCAAGAAAATAAAAATATAAATGAGACGTTACAGTTTTATAGAGAAAACAAAGCCTAGAATATGAACAGTAAAATACTGTAAAATGCTACAGTTCATTGGTTTACGGTAGGTTTCCTTATACGGTGAAAAACTATCTGACAGGACGTCTGATGTAATTTTACAGTAAAATACTGTAATCAATTTAATATAAGTCAGCAATAATTTATAGTGAAAAATCTAAATTGGATACTTCACCTTTGATGGTCTTTCTTTTAAATAATTGTTTCTTAGTTTTATTCTCTCTCTCTCTCTCTTCTCTCTCTCTCTCTCTCTCTCTCTCTCTCTCTTCTCTCTCTCTAATTGTTCATATGATAGTGTTTTGTATTTATAGGCATATATATAAGTTAAATAAATAATAACATAAAATGCTGATACCGTATTGTTTAAGTTCTTGCAACCACAGATGTTGTTTTTTATTATTATTATTATTATTATTATTATTTAACTGTTACTTTTACACCATAATGATGTTTACATTATTTTACAGTTTGTTTTTTGTTTAGTTTTTTGGTGTGTGTGTGTGTGTGTGTGTGTGTGTGTGCATGTTTATGTGGTTTATGAGGACACAAATTTGTATAATGACATGGGTATGACAGGTATTACAAGGAGAAGGTGATTTATGAGGACAATTTCAGTGTCCCCATAATTCAAAATACTTATAAATCATACAGAGTGAGTTTTTTTGAGAAAGTAAAACTGCACAAAGTTTCCAGTAAGAGGTAGGTTTAGGTGTAGGGTTGTTGTATGGCGATAGAAAATACAGTTTGTACAGTATAAAAATAATTACACCTATAGAGAGTCCCCGTAGCCCATAAAAACCAACATAAGTGTGTTGTGTGTGTGTGTGTGTGTGTGTGTGCGCGTGCTGTGTGTGTGTGTGTGTGAGAGAGAGAGAGAGCCTCTGCACCATCAAAACACTCATATACAGTCAAGACAGATGTTTAAGAGCTGCTGTCGCTCTGAATCTTTTTTCTCAAGGCATTTTTAGACCCACAGAGAAGCCTTTCACAGGTGTGACATTTTTTTTGAAAAAAATGACTGAAATATGTGTAAATACGCACTTTTATGTGTGATACTCTGAAAGAACAAAACGGAAAACTCAAGACATTTTCAGAATTTTTTAGAAAGAAGTTGCCATGAAACCTGCTGCTAAATATGCATGCAAACTTTCTGTGGTCTCTTGGGAAGATTGAAATCCTGCTGGAGTCTTTGAGTCGTGACAGTCAGACGTCGCTGTTTCATCAAGATAACATCTCTGATCTTCTACAGATGAGAAGAACATTAGTATGAAACTCAAGAACCTCAGATGTACAAAAACAAACATGCCTGACCATTTAAAGTGGGAGGATTTGAAGATCTCTTGATCTCACATGAAATATATATGCTGTTGAATTTAACTCTGTAATAATCAGAAGCGAGTGCAAACCTCAATCTATTATTAAAGATGAAGAGCAAAAATCTCTGGATTTGTACATGTTCTGAAGACAATGATTGTCAATACAAAACACCAAGATATGAGTTTGTAGACGCTTGCCCAGGAGCTGTTTATTGTCTGGTGGTTAAGAAACAGCACCAAACCATGAGGAAACATTCAGATCCATAGCATTTTAAAACATGTGCCTGAATGCATGAAAAACGAATTAGAAGTGTCCCTGCTAACCGTAATAGCCAACTGTAACATAATCTTTCATCATGGAAACATAACTAGTTATGCTGTGACAACCGTTACAGTCAAATTCTTGTCATTTGTCATCACAACATAATTTTGTAACATTGTCATTTATTTATTATGACATGGCACCTTTGTGGATCAATTAGTTGGTGTTTTTTATCTTGTATGTCTTGTATATGGTCAGACAAGTAGTAGTTTTTTTATGTCCTTATTTTCCCAAATTAATTCAAAGGCTATTTCAACAGCTATGCATGAAGAACGAAAACTCAAAATTCATTCAGCTCATTCATTTGGGGAATTAAAACAAACTCAAAACATTATATAATGATATAAAAAAATAGAGCAAAACAATAACTTCCATTGTCACTACGTCACTAATTACATTGTAGCAACCAGAAAAAAGTGTATTACTGGATTTGTTGCTTTGTGACATTGTCATTAATGTAGACATGTGGCAAAATTGTGAACTAATAGTTGTAGCTGGAACATGCAGAAGATTAATATATGTCCTTATCGGCGAACTCTACACTAATTCAGTTCATGGATTTTGAGGGAAAATTAAAATGACAAAACTATCCAAAAGCATTAATAAAATATCAAATTAATCTCTCTCTCTCTCTGTCTGTCTCTCTCTCTGTCTCTCTCTCTCTCTCTCTCTCTCTCTCTCTCTCTCTCTCTCTCTTCTCTCTCTCGTCTCTCTCTCTCTCGTCTCTCTTTCTCTCTCTCTCTCTCTCTTCTTCTCTCTCTCTTCTCTCTCCTCTCTCTCTCTTTCTCTCTCTCTCTCTCTCTCTCTCTCTCTCTCTCTCTCTCTCTCTCTCTCTCTCGTCCTCTCTCTCTCTCTCTCTCTCTCTCTCTCTCTCTCTCTCTCTCTCTCTCTCTCTCTCTCTCTCTCTCTCTCTCTCTTCTTCTCTCTCTCTCTCTCTCTCTCTCTCGCTCTCTCTCTCTCTCTCTCTCTCTCTCTCTCTCTCTCTCTCTCTCTCTCTCTCTCTCTCTCTCCTCTCTCTCTCTCTCTCTCTCTCTCTCTCTCTCTCTCTCTCTCTCTCTTCTCTCTCTCCTCTCGTCTCTCTCTCTCTTCTCTCTCTCGTCTTCTCTCTCTCTCTCTCTCTCTCTTCTTCTCTCCTCTCTCTCTCTGTCTCTCTCTCTCTCTCCTCTCGTTTCTCTCTCTCGTCTCTCTCTCTCTCTCTCTCTCTCTCGTCTCTCTCTCTTCTCGTTTCTTCTCGTCTTCTCTCTCTCGTCATCTCTCTCTCTCGTCTTCTCTCTCTCTCTCTCTCTCTACTCTATCTCTCTCTCAGTGCTCTCTGCTCTCGTAACTCTCTCTGTGACTACATGCAGTCTATCTTTGCACCTTATTTTCAATTTTTCTGTATGTGCAATACTCATTAGTTTCGCTTCAAACCAGTAACTGAAATTTTGATAATGCATTAAACAATGATAAGAAATATTCAGTTTACATGCAAAAATACAGCACTAGTTTCGATAGTTTTTGTGAAACATGCAAAATCATATTGCATATTAGACACTGAATAGTGCAAATGTGCACTACAAATAGGCCTATAATTAGCATTGATAAAGGATAGGTGGCATTTACATGCACACTTTACCTTATTTTGCTAAATCTTGAAGTGCAACTGAAGCGCTCTCAAAAGCAGTGCTTATAGATTATGAAAATGCAGTTAAAATATGATAAGAAATGCGTTTCATGTCAAAGACACTATTAGTTGTGCATAAATCATTAAGAGTGAATGGACTGATGTGCACATTCAGTACAAATGATGTGCGTTATGCATCTGCTGTGAATCCGGCGGCCATGTAGCACGAGAACTTCTTCTGCACGCATGAACTTGTAAACTGTACATAGTTATTTAGCAGCCGTTCTCTGTGGAAACTTCTGTAGGTTTCCCTCAGTAAATAAATGATGAGCTGGAGTTTGTGAAGCGGCTCACAGGAGTGCTGTGTAATGTTGTGGCCTCAGGATCTCTACCTAGGGCACTAGACAGACTGTTCCCAAACTTATAAGACACTGTTCCTCACACGAGACAGTACTCGCTCACTTTGCTTTTTGTTGTGCTTATCGTGCTGTTTGCTTAGCGCAAATTTGATAAATAAATTGTGAATTAAATGTTGCATGTTTACTTGATCTTTTATGCAGAATGTTTAGTATTTCATAACATGCAGTAATCACATCCATTAGAAGCAGTTTATAAGATCAACGAACAGCTGTTTATTGACTATTATGGTAAGCTGAAGGAGAATATGATGAACACTGACTGCTATGACAACAACACAGAAACAAATACGTTTGATTTCATTTTGCACCCTTTTGTTTTCAGTTTTTAAAGCAATAGCTCACCCAAAAAACAAACATTTGCTGAAAACATGCTCAAGATTAGGATGAGTTTGTTTCTTCTTGGGAACAGATTTGGAGAAATGTAGCATTACATCTCTGTCTCATCAATGGATGCTCTGCAGTGAATGGGTGCCGTCAGAATGAGAGTCCAAACAGCTGATAAACACATCACAAGTAATCCACACCGCTCCAGTCCATCGATTCATGTCTGGAGAAGACAAAAGCTGAAACAAATCCAGCATTAGGACGCTTGTAACTTCAAACCGTGGCTTCCGGTTAAGTAAAGATTATGCTTCATGAAGATATTTTGTAAATTTCCTACCGTAAATATATCAAAACATAATGTTTGATTATTAATATGCATTGCTAAGAACTTCATTTGGACAACTTTAAAGATGATTTTCTCAATATTTAGATTTTTTTTGCTTCCTCAGATTCCAGATTTTCTAATATTGTCCGATCATAACAAACCATACATCAATGGAAAGATTATGTATAAATCTCAATAATAAAAAAATAGACCCTTATGATTGGTTTTGTGGTCCAGGGTCACACTTATTCTAACATCAAATAAAGGTGCTTACAGAAAGTACAACAACAACAAAAATAGCCAACAAAAAATAAAACTAAACAAAAAATAATGTCTGACATTAAACCTAAGAGGAAAAATACGATGTAAAAAAACTGCAAAAATAAATATTTTATTTTATTATTTTTATTATTGTTGATGTTGTTAATAAGAAAAATAAAATACTGTTCAATAAAAATTTCAAAATGTCCCTACTATTACTGTCACGAAGCCAATTAAGCTAAATATGATCATTGAAAGCTGAAAGGATGTTGAACATCAGCTTTAAATGCTCATAACAGGCTCATTTCTGGTTGTCTGAGTCATAACCCTTAATTTCAGCTTCAAATGTTATTATCATTTAGAAGTGTTAGAAAAGCACTAATAAGAGAGCTCGTGTCTGCAGGCGAACAACACATGAGGAATGTAATCAGCATGAACACTACAGCAATGAGAGTCATGTTACAGTTAAAAACACCACTGATTGCTGCGGGTTTCATTTAGTTGAATGTGTGTTAAATGCGTGTGCCTGCCAGTAGAAACACACCATACAGTATTATTATACAGTAAAGCTGAGATGAAAACTAAAGGAATAATTAAAGAAATAGTTCACCCAACATGAAAATGTGCTCACTCTCAGACCATCCGAGATGTAGATGAGTTTGTTACTTCATCAGATTTGGAGACATGCAGCATTGCATCACTTGCTCATCAATGGATGCTCTGCAGTGAATGGGTGCCGTCAGAATGAGAGTCTGATATAAACATCACAATAATCCACACCACTCCAGTCCATCAGTTGACAAAGTGTATCCCCTGTTGTATCTCACATCAACTGTTTTGTCTTGTAAACGCTGCTTGATCTGTGCAGATTTCTCTCCTGATTCAGACCAGAACACTTTATCACTGAAGGAAGCGTTGCTGTGGATTATGGATACTTTAATATCCTAGTTATTTTTGGCATAAAAGAAAACTGGATAATTTTGGCCGATACAATGTAATGTTTGCTATTGAAACAATATACCTGCGCTACTTATGACTGGTTTTGTGCTCCAGGGTCACATATGATTATTATATATGGGCATTAATTGAGAACGTCTTTGCCCTTATGATGTATTTTGCTGCACTGTACAGGCCACTAGCATTTTCACCAGCTAAACATGTTTTTCAAGTCCTTATTTTTCTGTATAAATATCAGTTTACATTTCCAAACTTTAATTCTGCCATTAATTGTAATAATGGAGTGAGATGTTTGTTTGCTCCACACAGAGATGTGATCTGATCATCATCAGTCTGTCTGGAGTGACATGAAGAAACAGAAATAACTCCGAGACGCTTCGAGAGACCTCCTGCAAAGCTACAGTACGCTTCAAAGTTTAGGCTGTCAAAAATATCAATTAACTTTGTTAAATAAATTAAATTCAACATTTAAGCTTTTGCCCTCGGTGCACTTGCTCATAGTTTTTCCAGCTTTGCAGGTTCAAGAAAATATTTTTTTGCTGAATTTGTTGTCATTTTTTAAGAGGAACTGCATGCATTACAACAGAAGGCACTAGTATATATAGTACAAATGAAGGTCATTCTGTGGCCCTGTGAAAGCAACAGATTTGTCAGTAAGCATGCTCTGTGTGCCTTTATTTAAAGAGCAAACTCATCACTTTAATTAGCTCAGAGATTAATTAACATTTACTTATTCCTTGTCTAGACTCTGAATGATTACTCAGTGTCTTTAATACAAATGCAGTGTGTTTTTGTTTAGTCACACTTTAGTTTAGGGACCAATTATCACTAGTATTATTATATAACACAATATTAACATATTGGCTGTTTATTAGCACTTATAAAGCACATATTCTGCGTGACCATATTCTACATCCCTAATCCTGCCCAATACCTAAACTTGACAACTATTACTAAGCAGCACATTAGGAGTTTATTGAGGCAAAAGTCATAGTTAAGTGTTTGTTAATAGTGAGTATTAGACCTTAGAATAAAGAGTGAGTGATTGTGTTTGTCTGATTTGGTGATTTTGATGAAGATCAGAGCTCATTTCAGGAGTAACTACTGCAGAAATCCAGGTTTCAGTGAGTGTCTTTACATTGAGAGATTCATCAAGCCGTCAGCGCTGGAATGAGCTGCTCGAGCTGATCAGACTGATAAAAATAACCTCCAGACTCTTCAGAAGGATCGCGGAGCACAAGCTCTCACTTACATACCGCATTTTATTCAGAGTTTGCTGCATTGTTTTGTTTTTGCAATTCACAGCCATTCTTATTATACTCTATTTAACACAGTACAAATTATACATAAAGGCAATACAACAAAAGACCAAATGCACCTCAACACTAGTCTATCTGAAACACGATTTATGAAGTTTACGTTTGAATAGAGATTGAAAATGATAGTGTTGAGAAGAAAACTACAACAGCAGACTGGTTCTGAACGAGATGAAGGTGAATAAATGATGACAGCATTTTCATTTCGGGGTGAAATGATGATGCATCACAGGCACCAGTAGCTCACATTTGATCTTATTTCTTTACAATTATGTTATAATCTATGAACCACACAAGAAATATCTAAAACAGAGTGTGAGTGTGTTAAATAATGTGATAACGTGGTCACTGTCAACGCAGAGTCAGTGTTAGACTACCAGTACTGTAATACAGTAAATATATTATAATAACATTTTTATTTCAATTAGAATAATTTGAATATATTACAATAAATAGGCAACTAAACTAATGTATACACATTTTACAACAAATCTCTTTCACATGACTTGTTTTATATCAGGATCAGTTCACCAGATTGTCTTCTCTATACTAATACAGAAATCAGTTCTGGATTTGCTGTGTTTAAATGTAAATAATTTAAAGGCAATACAACAATAGGCCTCTACAATTATTTATACACATTTTATAATGAAAAAAAATCATATTACAACAATTACTTATTTTTAGAATTGGTGTGTTAAATGTACTTGAATATAGTCACAACCACAACAACAATAATAATGATAATAATACAAATATTTGTTTATGCTTTCTTTTGATTTTACGCAAACAAACACACTCACATGCACGCACTCACTCACGCACACACTCAAACACACACACACACACACACACAGACACACACACACACACACACAGTCACAGACACACACACACACACACACACACACACACACACACACACACACACACACACCACACGCACACGCACACGCACACGCACACGTACACGTACGCATTTATAAACAAAAACTACCATAAGTTTAACTAATATTACGATTAAACCAGAAAATTTTAAAATAAATAGAGACTAAAATATTATTCAACTAAATTGTTACACTCTTAAAAATAAAGGCGCTTCACGGTCATAGAAGAACCTTTTTGTCGAAATGGTTCCATAAAGAACCTTCAACATCTGAAGAACCTTTTTCTGTTTCACAAAAGCTTCTTTGTGGAGAACGAAGGTTCTAAAGATGATTAAAAGGTAAGAAAGAGATGTTCTTTGTGGAACCAAAAATGGTTCTTCTGTGGCACCGCTGTGAAGAGCCGTCTAAGCACCTTTATTTTAAGAGTGTATCTCAGTGACACTAAAACAATGCCTGAAATGACCCTTTTAAACAGCATAGTATTCAGGTTAAGTGTGCTTTGAAAGATTTCATTAATTGTAAGCGTAAAACATGAATGTGTGCGTCTGTGAGTGCGATAAGCGCTGCAGCAGAGCGAGGTGCTTCCCGCAGAGAGACGAGGGTCTGTCCTTCACTCCTGTGATGATTAGATGATGTTATCTGTGTTTGGTCTTCAGCTGCAGTTCAAGCCGTCTTCATATATTTAATTAAAATGCCATCGGCCAGTAGAAAGGCCAGTAATCTAACACAGACGCCTCTCTGCCCTCTAATTCAAAGATTATCTGCTGTGATTGGCGTCTGGATGTTGAGATGGAGCGAGTGGAGAAAAGGAACATGTGGTGAATGACCCGACACACACACACACACACACACACACACACACACACTCCGCTGTCACCTGACCGCTCCATCTCCATGGCAACTATCAGGCGAACAGCATCGCAGATGAACAGCTGTGGTTCTGTGCTGATCGCTGGAATGTACGATGTATGTCTGATATACTAACATGCTGCTGGTGTGTATATGTGCAGATTCACTGATTATTCATTGCAATGAGATGTAACGTGATCTTGAAGCAGAACTGGACATGATGTTGTGTGCACATGAATCAGTATCATGACATATGTCACATGTAACTGTAAATATGCTAATCAAAACACAATAACAAGTAACTAAGAGGAGGCTGCTTGAAAAAGAATCCATATGTGGAATAAAATGGTCATAAATGTGAATTTAAAGACAGAATTATTTTTTTAAGAAATTAATACTTGTATTTATCAATGATGCATTAAATTGATCAAAAGTGACAGTAAAGACATGTATAATGTTACAAAACAATTATATTTCAAATAAATGCTGTTCTTTTAAACTCTGTTCATCTGTGAAACCTGAAGAAAATGTATCACGGTTTCTACAAAAATATAACTGTTTTCAACATTGATAATAATCAGAAATGTTTCTTGATCATAAATCAGGGATTTCTGAAGATCACGTGACACTGAAGACTGGAGTAATGATGCTGAAAATACAGCTGCGCATCACAGAAATAAATTATACTTGAACATTTATTCACATAGAAACCCGTTATTTAAATTGTAATAATATTTCACACTTGTATTGATTTGACTATTTTTGATAGAATAAATGCATCCTTGTTGAGCAGAAGAGACTTCTTTAAAAACTCAAAAGTTTAATTCACCTTATAAAATCTGGATTTTTGACTTGTAAAAGTGAGATGAAGATGCATGTTTATGATGATGAAAACACGAAGCTCTACTTTATCTGATTAAAGCTTTTCTGCAAACATTTACAGACGCAGGTGTAAAGGTGTTAAATGATCTTCTCACTCCTGCAGAACAATCGTCTCTTCTTTATTTTCGATGTAAGGAGACTTTGTTTTGTTGACAGTCAAACAGCTGCTACAGTAACAGTTTGATACGCCGGCTATCAGGGAATGAACCGCTGAGATTTCAACACTTCTTTACTGAAAAAAAACAGAAAACTAAAACCATTATTAAATGTAGGTCTCTGAAATCAAGCTGAATTAAAATAGAAGAAACATAAGATGAAAAACTAAATTATATATATATATATATATATATATATAAAAACATTTTTCCAAATTTGAGTTTTCATTTTAATTTTATTCTTCAAACAAGGAATATAAAATGATAATAAATAAGAAATTCTAAAAAATTTCATTTAAACTGATAATGTAAAAATAAAAGCTATTTCAGGATATTAATAAAAGCTAAATAAAAATATAACAAACAAAAACTTAAAAAAAAAAGTTAATGTGAAAAACACATAGCAAAACATAAATACTAAATTAAAATGAAAACTGAAAATATAAAAAATCTAATTCAAAATAAAATATTAAGGAAAGATATATAAATATAAAAGCAATAAAGTAAAAAAAATAAAATGAACAACCTTTCATAATTGTAAGCTAAAATACAACTGAAAGTATAGAAACAAAAGCTACTTCAAGATATAAATAAATGTTGAATATAAATATACAAAAACTAAAAGTAATGAAAATAACTAAATTATTAAGATTAAAACTAATATTAAAATGAAAACTGAAAATATAACAATAAAAGCTAATTCTGTAATAGTAATACTAATAGTATATCAAATATAAAAAATAATGAAAATGACAAAAGCACACAGCATTAAGCCAAACTAAAACTACAAGCTAATGCAATATATACGTATCTAAATATAAATAAACAAAAAAATGACAAAAGCACATAGAAAAAGTACTAAAGCATGAAATAAGATAAAATGAAAGCAAAAAAAAAAATACAAAAATAGAAGCTCATCCAAAATATAAATAAATACTATAATAATAGACGTTTAGATTAGATTAGGAGGATGGCAGGATTATGTTCTGTGGTCATGTGCACAGTGTTCCTGTGGCTCAGTGGTTAGAGCATCGCGTTAGCAGCGCAAAGGTTGTGGGTTCGATTCCCAGGGAACACATGTACTGACCAAAAAATAAAAATGTATAACCAGAATCACTTTGTAAGTCACTTTGGATAAAAGCGTCTGCTAAATGCATAAATGTAAATGTGATGTGATCGCTCCCTCACTGAGACGGACATCTCTGCCTCGTTTACTCACTCTCTGTTATTGATATTCTGCTGGCGTTAGTTTCTCTGGATGGCTGCCGGCGGAGGTCCGTCAGGGTCCTAACGAGCGAGTCCAGAGCGGCTGGGCCTGTCAGAGCAGCACACACACTGATAACCGGCTCGGATCACACACACTGATACAGCCCACTGTGACAGAGAGAGACGGTCTGAACTCAGAAACCTCCCATCAAAGATGTAGACGAGTTTGGACAGATTTGGAGAAATGTAGCATCACATCGCTTGCTCAGCAATGGATCCTCTGCAGTGAATGGGTGCCGTCAGAAATTGAAAATTGTAAATACATTTTCATCATCAAGACATTTTTAACCATGGCCTATAATAATACTTCCTCCAGTGAAAAGTCATCTGGTCTTTGTTTTTCACTGGAGAAAATGTTATTATGGATTATATTTTGATGTATTGGTTTCTTACAAACAGGCATTTTTTGTCTTCACAAGACATTCATTGATGGACTGGACTGGATTATTGTGATGTTGTTATCAGCTGTTTGGACTCTCATTCTGACGGCACCCATCCACTGCAGAGCATCCATTAAGTGATGCAATGCTACATTTCTCCAAATCTGATGAAGAAACAAACTCATCCTAATCATGGACGTCCTGAGCGTCCTAGCACATGTTTAGCTCCATTTTCATTTTTTTGGTGAACTATGGCTTTAAGATTATTAGTTTACATGAAATGAGACTCGTCTTCTGAATCTTGAGAATTGTCTATTCAAGTTTCAGTCAAAACGTTTGTGAACGGATGGTTTTGGTTGTTAGTTTTTTTGGACCTCAATTACTACTTTGTTGCAGCACTGAAAAGAAAACGTGTGAGAAACACAGTTTACCCTCACAAGAGTTTCAGAACCAGACGGCAAAAAGACAGAGGCTTTTTACACAAAACAAACAGAATAACTTTAGATGATATTTATATGGGTTTAGGAGCAAAGAGTCACCAATAGTTAAGAAAAACATCAAGTACATGTTTTATTTTTGTATCGGTGCAATTCATTTTAAATCAAATTAATTTTGGTCAAATTAACATGAAGGGAACTATTTTATTTTTACCACAAAAGGAGACATAATCTCTCATATTTCAACATATTTCATATTGTTTAGTCTTTTACAAGCGACAATATGGGTTTTCTGTTCTCTTTATATTGTTTTTTGATTTTTTTTATCTCTGCATACCTGTAGCATCATATTTTTAGCAAATTGCTTGGAAAACAAATAAAATATGTTTGTTTTAATAAAAAATCAATGTGTGGAATATTAAAATCCAAAGAGCTGAGGAGACATGTAGTTCTGATGTTCTGCTCAGAGACAGTTAAATATGAACTCATCCAGACTACAATTGATTTACATTGATTGTGCTGTGTGTGTGTGTTGTGTTGTGTGGATATGTTCAAGTGTTGATTGTGAGTGTGTGTGTATGTGTGTTTGTGCTAGTGTTGTTATTGTGTGTGTGTGCTGTTGTGTGATGATGTGTGTGTAGTGTGTGAGTGTGTGTGTGTGTGTGTGTGTGTCTGTGATGTGAGGTGTGTGTGATGATGTGTGTGGTGTGTGTGTGTGTGTGTGTGTGTGTGTGTGAGTGTGGTATGTGTGTGTGTTGTGGTGTGTGATGTGTGTGTGTGTAAGTGTGTGTGTGTGTGTGTGGTGTGTGTGTGTGTGGTGTGAGT
Organism: Schizopygopsis pylzovi; assembly: GCA_027422435.1. Lineage (NCBI taxonomy): Eukaryota > Metazoa > Chordata > Actinopteri > Cypriniformes > Cyprinidae > Schizopygopsis > Schizopygopsis pylzovi. The sequence goes on along the minus strand of CM049819.1, from coordinate 45,475,888 downwards.
GTTGTGTTGTGTGTGTGTTGTGTGTGTGTGTGTGTGTGTGTGTGTGTGTGTGTGTGTGTGTGTGTGTGGTGTGTGTGTGTGTGTGTGTGTGTGTGTGTGTGTGTGTGTGAGAGAGAGAGAGATCTGAGCTGCTGTGTAAGCATGTTGGCATTCTGCCTATTATGAGTTGCTGTAATGACTCATTAATAGTGTGGGATGTGTGAGAGATTGATTGAGTGTGTGTGTGTGTTAAAGTTCATTACATTAAACACCTCACAAGCGCCAATCAAACGGACATGACTGTAGAACGAACACACACGCACGCATGCACGCATGCACGCACACACACACACACACAGCCAGGACTCATCTCAACATTATATCAACAAACTATGTTAACCCTCAATGCATTTTGGGCCATTTTGATCCTGAAGTAATGCAATCAAATCTAAAAAGGTTTAACAATTCAATGGTTTCTAGGAAGGGAACATAACTTTGAGTTAAGATCTTCAATATACACATTAATAATTGTTGTTTCGATGTAGTTTTGTTCAAAATAAATAAGTAGGTCTCATAAGTTTGGACTGTTTTTGAGCAATCATAAGTCATAAAGTCAATTTAAATGGTCAATTCATTCCAGTGAGTTTAATACTGGCATGTTCTTAGTACATATTATATAATGATGTATTACAAATAAGTTTAAATATAATTTTTGCATCAGTTTTTGTGTGTATGTGTGGTTCATGTGCAATTTTACATTTCAGATAATTTCTCTATTGTTTTATCAAAAGGGCTAAATTGAGTAATAACCTGGTAACATTAAAAACTTCATTCTTTTTTAATATTTCACATTTGTGGCAGATAAGATGCTGATCAGATAATATTTAGTTCTGATTATTAATATATAGTCAAAACAAACCTGGAAGGTGAAAATAGTGTATAGATTTTAAATGCACTACGAGGGTTAAATAAATGCTTTCAAATAATTCAGAAACACCCTGATGAAATAAACATTTAACTTTTGTGTTTCCCAAAAAGATAACATGTATGCATTGTATAAATGAAGGTGAATAACTGATCATGTATTTTGGGTGAATTATTCCTTTAAAAGTGTCTAACAGTTATGCAGTGGTTGTGCTTCTTCTTCTCAAACATGAAGACTTCAGCGTAGAAGGGCCACAAGCACCAATCAAATGTCCCTGTTTTAATGTTTCATTGTACCTCAAGCATCTCAAGGATTCATCTATAACTCAATAAAGATGTTCCTCATTGTTCCGTGTAGAACTGAGAAAGAATTCTGTATCCATGGCAACTTGTCATCCTGGTTTCCAGAATCTTTTCATTTCCTTGAAGAGCGCTGGTTTCAAAACATGTTTTCTCTTTCTGCTTATCCGAAAGAACTGATTGAAATGCAAAAACTGTCCTCATGAAGGAGAATAAACCGTGTTTAGCAGCCAGGCATTAGACGTTTACAGACGTGCAGTTTATAGACGTTTGTTATATATTGAGACATCATGAAAATAGCTCCTTGTCGTTGTGATTTCACTTACCATTTCTTTCCTCATTTTTAAGAGTGTATATGTTAAAAAAGTCAAGATTATGGGCTTGTCCCATACACAGACTTTGTAACTTCAACTCTATAAAAAGTGTGTAACCTCAGGCTATCATGTGTTTTCATTGAATTAGTCTAGTTCTGTTTGTATTATTCATGTGTCCCTGATAATACTGCTGTTGTGCAGTCACACCAAGCATTTAAGTGAGTGTGTACATACGCTTTGTTTGGTTGTGACCACAGAAGTCATTAACTTGACTATTTTTACATGACACTACCTGGGAACATTTGACTAACCAGCTGTCCTGATATTTTAGTTCAGCATTTATATTAATGTAGTATGCTTGTACAACTCCATTGAATTAATTGCTTTTGCTTGTAATATTCTCAGTTGCACTTGAATACATGCAAATGCATATCGTGATCTGAAAGTGGCTTCATTAGAGCTCATTACCAAATTAAGTAATATTGGATCATTTAATTCTGAAGCAATCCATTTTCAATTGTATTCTAAATTAAATGTTAATTTGATTGTTGATTTTCTCTATAAAGTGAAACATGTCATTACCAGCACACAGAGTATCACACGTTGTACTAAGATCCACCTGAAAGCTGATCAAAAACACCATCAAATCTTTATTATTTATATATTCTTTACCATATATGTAACATAGTTTATTAAGCCCTAATTAACAAAGTGTGTCGTGTTGCAGAAAACGCACACAGCCAGCAGCTCTCGGCTTCACTCTGTCAGTCATTTATTTGTTGGCAAACAAGTTTCACTGTTACAACAAATATTAGTGAGAGGTCATTCAATCACAGGAGAAAAAAGGGATAAAAGAATAATTCAAATCATATTTGTAATGATACAAATATGTGCCACATTCATTTTACCCCCAGACATTTTTGCAGAATAGTTTGTATTTGTCCCTCAATTAAATAAATAACTATTAATTCTCCACCAGAAAGAAAATGTAAATAATAAAAGCAAAAATGTTGGATCTCTGCAGCTAAATCACACAAGTGCACCTCTGTCACTCTGTCTGAAAGAAAACGACCTCCGTTGATCATATACCGCGATATTTCTCCAAAAGAACAACATGTTTTCAATGCTGGGCTTCCTTTCTTCATTCATCTACAAACTGGTGTCTATAAATCAACGAGAAAGAGGAAAAATAGGATTTTTTTTGTCTATCCTGTAATTTTTATTCTACTTCATTCATACTGAAATGAAGACATGAATGTAAAAGATATAATTAAAAAAGGAGCGAGGGATCAAAACGTGTCGTTGAGGACGAGACCATCGGGAGAGAAAGGAAATGATCTGAAATCACCATGGTTACAGAAGTGGAGGGCGTAGGAACAGAATAAGCACTATCCTGTGTAACACTAGTGTCTGTACATTTACATAGAAATATTGTAGAATTCTCCGGTATTAGTTCTTCCTCCGCTATTTGTTATTAATACAGCAAAGAACAGAAATGACACTGGAGAGCGCGTGGTGAAGACCCTTCTCCGTATTGTTCTCTGTCGCAGCAAAACGTGCTGCTTTTCACCACGCGAGAAGAAGGAAAATATTTAAAAAGCAAATATGGATACAGAAGGTATTAAAATAGTTTTCGAGTCACAGACTTGATTGGTGTTGACTAGACGCACTGAGCTACTAACAATGTTTTTTGGCAGTTATTTGTATTCCTTCGGGGTCGCAGAGAGTAAAAAGCCCTCGAAATCTCACACAACCCCACATGGTTATACAGCAAATCCATTTTCGGGTCTGCTTTCCCTTGAAGTAGAAGTGCACGACCAATAGAATCCAAATAATGTCAGGTTTCATTCCTCAACAAGCAAGAGTACCCATAATCCTCTCCTGAACGGAATACAAAATCACCTGCCAAGGTTTGATGCTGCAGTTCATTTCTCTGCGGACACGAAAAAGCAAAAGTGAACAACTGCGGACAACAGAACGGTACGGAAACGTAGAAGAGCCAGCGGAGATCGAGATGTCACGGGTTACCGGTGTGAACACAATGGGGTTTGGTGCCCTCTATAGGCTGGTGACCATATGTGCGGTTTCCTGCGGCGTTTCTTCGGGTGAAAGCTCATCTTTGGGCGGGACGATAAAGCCGTCGCTGCTGCCGCGACCCAGCTGGTAGTAGCTATGCAGCTGGTGCAGATGGTTGTGTGAGCCCAAGTTGGGCATGCTCTTATAATACACGTCGTCCGGCTCGCCGCTTCTGGGGAGCGTGTGCGTGTCACCGCCGCGAGGCAGCGAATGCTCGGAGCGCTCGGGGTCGGGCAGCGTGGGCATGCTGGTGTAGAGCGAGTCTCTCTGCGGGGACGGAGTCTCTTCCGTTTGCTCCTCTGTAAGCAGAGGGAAGAAACTCTCGCTGTTTTCTTGTGGAAGGCGTCGTCGCGATGAAGAGGCCGAGCTAAAGGTGGAGGGAAGAGGCTGGATGTGGCGTGGCGGCGGAAGCAAGGGTACGTTGGACTCCTCCCTGATCAGCTCCAGCCCCAGACTGTCCTCGTGCGGGAAAGACGCAGAGTCGTCCAGGCCCAACGCGAGATTGACGGGCAGCATGGGCGAGTCCTTCACCCCGCCTCCGTTGCTGACTTCATTAACCAGCTTGTTCATGAGGTTGCGTCCGTGCTCGGCCGTGCGGTCGTGGTTGTTCAGGTAAGTGGGCAGGTAGTTGGAGGTGAGCTCTTTCAGGATCCGTTTCTCCAGCGTGGTCTCTTTGTGTACGTTGTACGTGCGGTCGATGATTTGCACGCAGTCGCTCATGTAATCGGCGCTGGCCAAGCTGTAGCTGTTGCCGTGATTACCATTCAGTGGTAGAGTATCCATGGCACTTGTATCCCGAGCATTGTTCAGGATTCCCTCTGCAAGACGGAGAGTCAGAGAGAAGAGTAATTAAAATCACTTGCGCCTGGCGCATCTGTAAGACCGACATGCAAAACGGCTCGCTGAAACAAACCGAAAAACTTTGAAACCTTTCGTCCCTGAGGTGGACGCTCATTGGGCTTCCAAACCAGTGCTATTTTGGGTATTGATCGGATTCATCAGGGGTTCAAGGCTGATGTGAGGTTTAAAACTCATTCCAGAATTCACTGAAACGTGCCAGCTAAGCCTGCGATAATGGACTTACCTGTCAAGCTCATCTTTTGGCTATAAATTTGCAAGCTCAATTGTTCTCATCTCACATATCAAATAAAACAAAAATCACTCTGCAAAGCCGGCAAACACAACATAAACACAATGCACGAACACAAACACACAACAATACACGACAGCTGCTACACGTAAAAGCTTTCGACAAACCAAATCATGCTGGCCTTTATATAACACTAATATATCATTAGGTACAGAGAGAGCAGCTTCTCTGCCTATAGATGTCTTAAAGTTAATTAAATTTAGCATATTATCAGCGTCTTGATGTTAACTTCTTCATGAAAAAAGTGTGCATGTGTGGGCTATTAAACACACTCCCACACTCATATAACAAATCGTGGGAGCACTTTCTAATTTACCAATTTTTAGCTGCATCATTTGGGCATAAACAAATAAATAGCATTTGTTTTACTTATCTGTGGCTTAGACAAACATGCTAATTTTAATTAGGGGAAAAAGACTAGGGTGGCAAAACACAGAATTGTCGACTCAACTTCTATTTGAACAAAAGCATCACTTTGCGTTGAAGAAGAGATGAGAAAATTAGGTTTTCATTTGAATGAGGTTGAGAGTGCTCTCTGATTAGAATATTGACTAAAACATCTCTTAGCAGAATGGTGTTTACTATAGTTTTAAGGAAAGAGTAATAACGTTAAGGGAAATTACATTTGGTAAGCAATGTTTAGTTTGACTCCCATACTTGTCTCTCTGTAGGGCTCTTAAAGGACAGCATGGAAAAGGAAAGAGAAAAAGGTACAGGTAAGCATTCACAGTGACCGCTCAAAGAGAACATGCACACAGATTAATGAAGCGCAGGTAAACGGTTCCACTCAACCTCTTCGTTTCACCTCTCAAATACAGACATACACCCCCATGTCCCCTTGCAAATCCCAGGATGCACATGTAAATGCCATAAAATTGTGCTTTAAAGCCCCCTGAATGTCTGGAGGGCACAGAAATGGCTTCTGTCTCCATTAGTGACGCGCTCCGCTCTGAACGCAGATCCACGGTTAGACTTGTATTCAGTAAGAGAGTTATTGATCGGGCTAAAGAGGAACATTAAAAGTGGCCTGGGATCTATTCGTAATTTCGGGGCTTTTATTGATATTAGATTTCAAGGTCGCTACAATGTTGTCAACGTAGATGAAGAGGTTGTTATCCAGCGCTCCCCCTCCCCACTGATATTGTCCAGAAACGCGTCTGTCTCTCTGTCTCCAGAGCCTTCTGAATTCTTTCAGATCCATGCGTTAGTGGAGGTGGCGGTAACAGGTGGTGACGGGGAGAAAGCAGATCACCAGTGCAGCAGACAGACAGGGCGAGACGGCGTGAGACAGCTGCATGCAGAGATGCGTTACTGCTAATAGGACAAGCCAGGCCTCCTGCGGGCATCTCAGCATGAGAGTGTGGTAGATTCATGTTCTAAAAGAATGCAATGGGCGTATGATAAACAGACCTTTGTTTTGCATGCAGCTCTGAAAAAGCGTGCTCTGTTGAGGTGCATCGGTGTTGTGACATGCCACAAACTTCTGCATGAGACACATGAGAGTGACATGTCCTCATAAGAGTGGACGTATAATGAGCGCATGTATAGTGCATGTGAGTCTCATTATACCATGCTCGTCCTGAAATGACAGGCAATAATGCATGTATAAAGTCTGCAGTCGCGTTTCTATTATGCCATGCTCATCCTAAAATGCCATGGCTCCTGCAAGCATTGCAGAATGAGCGCATGGTAGATTTCAGGTCTAAACACTTGTGTGAAGTCTGTGCAAGGAGCCCATTTATTGGTTTCATTTGCATCAGTCTTG
>CM049819.1:45421880-45464380 GCA_027422435.1 Schizopygopsis pylzovi | reverse complement strand
GTGTGTGTGTTGTGTTTTCTCTGTATGTCTCTCACACACTCTTCATCTTTGTGTCTCTGGTTAATACGTCTGAGTGATGGAGCATCTCACACACACACACACACACACACACACACACACACACACACACACACACACACACACACACACACACACACACACGTCTGGGTTAAGTGCTAAGAGCCTAATTATTGCCATCGTGACACTTCCTCTCTCTAGAGAGGGTCAATCCATCATCATAACAGAACATTAGTGTCTGAATCAGAACGCAGACAGAGAGAGAGAGACAGACTTCACAGAGATATTCAGAGCAGATCTTCATTCCCCTACACACCTCTCTCTCTCTCTCTCCCTCTCTCTCTCTCTCTCTCTCTCTCTCTCTCTCTCTCTCTCTCCCTCTCTCTCTCCCCCTCTCTCTCTCTCTCTCTCTCTCTCTCTCTCTCTCCTCTCTCTCTCTCTCTCTCTCTCCCCCCTCTCTCTCTCTCTCTCTCTCTCTCTCCCCCTCTCTCTCTCTCTCTCTCTCTCTCTCTCTTTGTGTGTTTGTGGGGGGGGGGAGCTTTCAAAACCAGAGTTTAAGAACAAAATTGTTCTTATAAGTGAGCTAAATCTGATAATATTTTTTTAGAAGCTTTTGACATTATCTGAGTGGTTTTATGGTATTTTCTTCAAGTAAAGGTGGTATTTTAAACATCAAATATATTTATTGGGATCAGGGCATTGGTGCCTCTTAACCTTCTCAACTCTATTCCTCAATAAATGTGTAAATTTATTAGATTATATGTCATTTCACATCAATTTACACAAACAAGAATGATTGTATATACACAGAAAGTATATTAAATTCAAGTAAAGTGTTCACTTTAATGTTTCAACTTTTGTAAAAAAAAAAAAAAAAAAAAAAAGTATTGGCCTTTTATTGTGGCCAGCCTAAGGCACACGTGTGCAATAATCATGATGTCTAATCAGCATCTTGATATGCCACACCTGTGAGGTGGATGGAGAAGTGCTCTCTAACACAGATTTAGACAGATTTGTGAACAATATTTGAGAGAAATGAGCCTTTTGTGTACATAGATAAAGTCTTAGATCTTTGAGTTCAGCTCATGAAAAATGGGGGCAAAAACTAAATTGTTGCATTATATATAATTTTGTTCAGTTTATATATATATATATATATATATATATATATATATATATATATATATATATATATATATACACTTAACTACAATACAATTTTAATTATACTAATAACCAAGAAGAAAACACACACTTTCTTAAATGCTTCCTTGAATGCGTTTGGCAAGCTCAAGAAAAAAATTCAAAAACTGACATTTGTGGCAGTATTTTGTGTGTTATTTGTGTGAAGTGTCTTATTTTCTTGAGTCTGCGGTGAATTATCTTGAGATGTTTCACTGAGAGAACGAAGCGTCTGCATTACTGAGGCCTGCAGCTCACTGCTGTCATTTCACTCGACTGGAAATGTTTCGTATTAAGACACGTTATATTCCATGCTTATTAAATCCTCATCCACCTCATTTACACAATATACACAGAGATCGAGCGGACATGAATGTAATCTAAATGAACAGTAATTAAAACAGTCTTAACTTTAATGTTCAGGACTCTTTTCTATGTCCTCCTTATCTCAACACACTACTTGAAGTCTTTAAAGTTTAATTGCCAGTTTTTATTTGTATTATACTGGCCACAAAAATAGACTTATTTGCATGTTTCTCACACAACTAAGACGCACGGCAGGAGAAACGCACAGACTCTGAACTTACTTGTAAATGTTTTATATATTCAATGTCAGGATTGGAAAGATCTTCATTAAATAAACATAAGCACAGTTTTAAGTGTTATCTGTAGAAATGAAATCTCTCTGAGTCTGAACTCTTTTTTTCTCTGTTTTCATCACTGATTTCACACATGCAATTATATGGGACGCCAAACTCTGCTTAAATTCAGCTTGTTTTTAGCAGGATCTGAATTTATTTCAGATTTTAGGACACGGTTTTCAGTTCTGGAATGAATATAACTATGCTAAAACATGTTAAACCGAGCTGAGAGCACTAAACTTTGCTGGAAGCATGATCAAATTAGTCAAAAGTATATCAATAAGAGGAAAACTGTGATTATTTGTAGAATTGCCTGTGTCTAAAATGTAATGTGTTTTAACATCCCTTTTGAAAATCAAGTACACGTTAACATACTGTACTATACTTTAAAGAACATACTTAAGTGTGACTGAATGTTTTTGGAGACTTAATTGCATGTTATTTGTGAATGCTGCTGTTTCTCATCATAAGTTGTCTCATCACATCTATTGTTGCAAAGCGCAGCATTCCTGCTTTATGAATATTCATATCGAATTCTCAATAACATGAGTCCATACCAGTGAAATATGATTTTCAAACCCATGATGAAAACAAAACGGACATTTGCAAAGAGCGTACAGAAGACGCACCTCTCCCAGAGCACGCAATCTCCCTATAAAGCACATTATTATTAAATATGTCCTGGCGAGATTCACACAAACATAATATGTTTTGTCTTACATCAACGTTTAGTTAATGGTTAGGTAAAAATCTATTAACTTTAAATGTAATATTGAATAACACACTAATGTAAAATGATAATCAAGGACTTTACAGGACTTTAGTATGTTAGTCAACACATCAAAATAAGATAACTTCTTTAAAACACCACAAAATATTATTAAACCATAATGATTTAAAATGTACTTAAGAGTAAATCTTTTGATTTAACACTTTGAAAGTGTAATTTAGTGTGTTCAGAAACAGTCATGAAATTGTCTCTCTTTAAGTCACTTAAGTGTTCTTTCATTTCATTAATATGTTATTATCTCCAAGTTTTTTTTATATACTTTTAAGATTTGACATGCATTACAAGTGTACATTCAAAGTAATTAAGTGCACTTGTTGTGTGTGTGTGTGTGTGTGTGTGTGTGTGTGTGTGTGTGTGTGTGTGTGTGTGTGTGTGTGTGTGTGTGTGTGACATATAAGGACATCAATTTGTATAATGAATTATGCATTACAAGGAGAAGGTGACTTATGAGGACATTTTTAGTGTCCGCATAATTCAAAAGGCTAATAAATCATACAGAGTAAGTTTTTTTGGAGAAAGTAAAAAATGCACAAAGATTCCTGTAAGTAAGTTAGGTGTAGAGTTGTTGTATGAGATAGAAAATACAGTTTGTACAATATAAAAACCTTTACGCATATGGAGAGCCCCCGTAAAAAAAATTAAAGTCCCTACAATTCACAAAAACAAAAACGTGTGAGTGTTTGTGTCTGTGCGCGCGTGTGTGTGTGTGTGTGTATACCTCTGTTGAGTGTTGCTGAACTGTTAATGTCTCCAGCCATGAATGAAGACTCGGACTGCTTCCTCACCGTGTCGTTCCACATGCGGCGGATTCGGCTCTGTGAACAACAACAGCGTTTCACACACATTCCTTCACTTCCTCTGCTACACACTAATCAGTCAGAAATCAAACCAAACAGCTCATTTTTTACTGTATCCCTCCTAAAACGCTCCCAACACACCGCAGCAGTATTTTTTTGTCAGTATAAGAATTGTGTGTCTCATGTCTCTGATATTTACACACACACACACACACACACACACACACACAGCCTCACGCTCGCAATCACGGGTCAGACGAGCGTAATTCTGCAGACTCTCGTTACACGTTTGCACACGACCCCTGAAAGGCCAAAGGTCAAATTGGAAACCTTGTCTCCACGGAGATCATGTAACCATACAAACTGTTACCATGGAAACGAGATATTAAAGCACAGATGTGTAAAGCTGTAGATCTGTTTGACACAAGGACAACGTGCAATGGAAATCCTGCCTGCGTCGCGCTTCAGTCTGAGGACACGAATGCAAATTATGATTTCTCTAGAAAGGAATGACTTCTATGTTTTGAAATTGAATTAATTTTAAAAGAATATGCTGCATGTAGTATGCAATTATTTCAATATATTTGTGCTGTAAATAAACATCAAATAGAGTTTTAGAACAGACTGAAATGTAAAAAGGACAAATAAATAAACATTTTCTTGCCTTTCCTGTAAAATCCTACAATAACTGTTTTATTACATAAACATATTTTCAAAATGTGCCGTGGACAGTAGTGCATTTTTGGGTTTTTAACGTATTGTATTGTAAAATATATAAATTAATTAATAAATGAATAATGCTTCACATAATGCAAAGTGCACGGTCTGGGAATAATATATACTTTGACTTTTAACTTAAACCATCTTTACTTGCCATTTTAACACACTTAGAACATCAAACGAGATAAAAAAAAAAATCATATTGTTTTACATGCAATTACATGCAATTAAAAAATTATAAAATAATATTTAAAAAAATATGGTTCAAGAGTTTGGAGTAATGGAATTATTATTTATTAAATGATTTATGAAGGATCATGTGACACTGAAGTAATTCAGCTTTGATCACAGCATTAAATTAAATGTTTAAAATAAAATATATATATATTTTTTTAATGTAATAAAATTTCACCATATTACTGTTTCTACTGCAATTTTAATCAAATAAACACAGCTTTGGTGAACAGAGGAGGATGACTTAAAAACATTCAAATATATGGTTCCCCTTCGGGAACTCGAGCTGCGTCGAACGCTATGGGGAACACCATCAGCGATATCCAGCTCTGAATCATATGTGTAATCAGTCAAAATTGACGGCAAGACGTCAGGTGCGGGTGACGTCATGACCAGGAAGCTTAAAAGCACGTGAGGTGCAGCCGGCGCCAGCTTTCTGTCATTCAGCAAAGCTCTCTGTGTGTGTCAGTCACGTATATGTTCTGTGAGTCCTATTTACTGTTGTTTGTCAGTCACACAAGCATCTAAAAGCTCCAGCATGTCAAAGGGGCATCGTCTCTGAAGGCTCCGGTCTTGCCATCCAAGCCGCTGCGCACAACATCAGCACTGGTGGGCAAGGGGTACACGGCGGCAGGTTAGGCCGGTGCGTGTCTGCACACTATGTCAGTGTTACAGGCGTATCAAGCTGACCTGCTGAAAGAACTAGATGAGGGCGAGCAAGTCAGTTCGAATTATATTTTAGAGTTGGGCGATCCATGGCAGCGTTAGTGGCAGCGGAGAGGCATTTATGGTTGACTCTGTCCGATATGAAGGAGAAGGACAGAGTCTTCCTAATGGATGCCCCGCTTGCGCCTTCTGGTCTGTTCGGCAATGCCGTCGACTATGTCGTCGACAGATACCAGGAGGCTCGTAAACAGGCGGCTGCATTTCATCGGTTTCTCCCTCGCCGCTCTATAGTTCTAGGGGCTGCTGGGCGGGAGCAGCCCCAACCGTTTACCAGCTCCTCATATAGGGAGATCCAAAAGCAGAGCGTTGCCTCTCGTGCTCCTCCACAGCAGGACCGAGGTCGACGATGCTCTAAAAAAATTGAGGGCTTCTGAGACGAAGCCCGATCTGAGGGTCGAGCTTCAGTCTAGGAAGTCTTCGATGAAGCAGTCCTGACATTTTCAGCTCAGGACTGTTGAGGCGGCCCCTGCTGGGGAAGAGCGGGGTGCACCGCATTACACGGTGTCCGTCTCTCCTCAGCGCCCTCTGGAGATCGTTCTGCCAACCCTGCCAGAGTTCCAGGGCCCAGCGGTCTCCTGCGAGTGCTTCTCTCAGTTCTTTCCGCCCGGAAACGTAGCGGAGCTGAGAGCCTTGCCACCCCTTTGGGGATCTCCCGTGAAGCTACTTCGGTTGTTTCCTGCCGGCCCTCCGTTTTAGGGCATCGATCTGGCAGCTCCAGACACACCAGAGTAGATCTTTAGTAGATTATTTAGCAGCGTGAAAACTACTGCCAAATGTATCTCATTGGGTCCTGCAGACTGTAGAGAAAGATTATCGTATTCAATTCGGCGCTTCGCTGCCACCTTTCAATATATTTCTCACATTAGTGAGTCCCGAGCAGGCTCTGGTATTAGAACAAGAAGTGATATCTCTCTTGAGGAAGGAGGCCATCGTGGTGGTCCCTCCTCTCGACAGAGAGTCCGGGTTCTACAGCCGGTACTTCATTGTTCCAAAGAAGGATAGGGGTTACGTCCAATTTTAGATCTGCGGCTATTGAACCGCTTCATGCGCCTGAAGTTCAAAATGCTCATTGTAAAACAGGTCTTCCCTTCGGCCTAGCACTCTCACCCCGAACTTTCACGAAGTGTGTGGATGCTGCTCTGGCTCCTCTGCGACTCCAGGGCATCCGCATACTCAATTACATCGACGATTGGTTGATTTTAGCTCATTCAGAGCAGATGGCGGTTCGACATCGAGATGTCGTTCTCGCTCAGATGAAAGAGTTGGGGTTAAGACTAAATGCCAAGAAAAGTGTGCTGTCCCCATTACAGAGGACCACTTATATAGGCTTATCTAGATTCGACTTATCTACTTATCTAGATTCGACCACGATGCAGGCACGTTTGTCTCCTGCTCGGATCGAGTCGATTCTCACTACAGTCAGGAAAGTCAGAGAAGGCCTGTCACTCACTGTCAAGCAGTTTCAAAGACTGCTGGGTCTGATGGCAGCTGCGTTCAACGTGATACCTTTTGGCCTGCTGTATATGAGACCCCTACAAGACCAAGGGGTTCTCCCCGAGGGGAAACCCGCTTCCCATGATCAAGTAAGCAATTATTTCAATATGTTTGTGCTGTAAATAATCATCAAATAGAGTTTTAGAACAGACTGAAATGTAAAAAGCACAAATAAAGAAACATTTTCTTGCCTTTCCTGTAAAATCCTACAATAACTGTTTTATTACATAAACATATTTTCAAAATGTGCCGTGGACAGTAGTGCATTTTTGGGTTTTTAACGGATTGTATTGTAAAATATATAAATTAATTAATAAATGAATAATGCTTCACATAATGCAAAGTGCACGGTCTGGGAATAATATATACTTTGACTTTTAACTTAAACCATCTTTACTTGCCATTTTAACACACTTAGAACATCAAACGAGATAAAAAAAAATCATATTGTTTTACATGCAATTACATGCAATTAAAAAATTATAAAATAATATTTAAAAAAATATGGTTCAAGAGTTTGGAGTAATGGAATTATTATTTATTATTTATTAAATGATTTATGAAGGATCATGTGACACTGAAGTAATTCAGCTTTGATCACAGCATTAAATTAAATGTTTAAAATAAAATAAAATATATATATTTTTTTTAATGTAATAAAATTTCACCATATTACTGTTTCTACTGCAATTTTAATCAAATAAACACAGCTTTGGTGAACAGAGGAGGATGACTTAAAAACATTCAAATATATGGTTCCCCTTCGGGAACTCGAGCTGCGTCGAACGCTATGGGGAACACCATCAGCGATATCCAGCTCTGAATCATATGTGTAATCAGTCAAAATTGACGGCAAGACGTCAGGTGCGGGTGACGTCACAACCAGGAAGCTTAAAAGCACGTGAGGTGCAGCCGGCGCCAGCTTTCTGTCATTCAGCAAAGCTCTCTGTGTGTGTCAGTCACGTATATGTTCTGTGAGTCCTATTTACTGTTGTTTGTCAAAGTCACACAAGCATCTAAAAGCTCCAGCATGTCAAAGGGGCATCGTCTCTGAAGGCTCCGGTCTTGCCCTCCAAGCCGCTGCGCACAACATCAGCACTGGTGGGCAAGGGGTACATGGCGGCAGGTTAGGCCGATGCGTGTCTGCACACTATGTCAGGTGTTACAGGCGTATCAAGCTGACCTGCTGAAAGAACTAGATGAGGGCGAGCAAGTCAGTTCGAATTATATTTTAGAGTTGGGCGATCCATGGCAGCGTTAGTGGCAGCGGAGAGGCATTTATGGTTGACTCTGTCCGATATGAAGGAGAAGGACAGAGTCTTCCTAATGGATGCCCCGCTTGCCCCTTCTGGTCTGTTCGGCAATGCCGTCGACTATGTCGTCGACAGATACCAGGAGGCTTGTAAACATGCGGCGGCATTTCATCGGTTTCTCCCTCACCGCTCTATAGTTCTAGGGGCTGCTGGGCGGGAGCAGCCCCAACCGTTTACCAGCTCCTCATATAGGGAGATCCAAAAGCAGAGCGTTGCCTCTCGTGCTCCCCCACAGCAGGACCGAGGTCGACGATGCTCTAAAAAAATAGAGGGCTTCTGAGACGAAGCCCGATCTGAGGGTCGAGCTTCAGTCTAGGAAGTCCTCGATGAAGCAGTCCTGACATTTTTAGCTCAGGACTGTTGAGGCGGCCCCTGCTGGGGAAGAGCGGGGTGCACCGCATTACACGGTGTCCCTCTCTCCTCAGCGCCCTCTGGAGATCGTTCTGCCAACCCTGCCAGAGTTCCAGTGCAGCGGTCTCCTGCGAGTGCTTCTCTCAGTTCTTTCCGCCCGGAATCGTAGCGGAGCTGAGAGCCTCGCCACCCCTTTGGGGATCTCCCGTGCAGCTACTTCGGTTGTTTCCTGCCGGCCCTCCGTTTTAGGGCATCGATCTAGCAGCTCCAGACACACCAGAGTAGATCTTTAGTAGATTATTTAGCAGCGTGAAAACTACTGCCAAATGTATCTCATTGGGTCCTGCAGACTGTAGAGAAAGATTATCGTATTCAATTCGGCGCTTCGCTGCCACCTTTCAATATATTTCTCACATTAGTGAGTCCTGAGCAGGCTCTGGTATTAGAACAAGAAGTGATCTCTCTCTTGAGGAAGGAGGCCATCGAGGTGGTCCCTCCTCTCGACAGAGAGTCCGGGTTCTACAGCCGGTACTTCATTGTTCCAAAGAAGGATGGGGGTTACGTCCAATTTTAGATCTGCGGCTATTGAACCGCTCAGTCATGCGCCTGAAGTTCAAAATGCTCATTGTAAAACAGGTCGTGTCTCAGATCAGGTCCGAGGACTGGTTCATCATAATAGATCTAAAAGACTCTTATTTCCATGTATCCATCCTTCCCAGTCACATGAAGTTCCTGAGGTTTGCTTTCAGGGGCAAAGCTTACCAATATCAGGTTCTTCCCTTCGGCCTAACACTCTCACCCCGAACTTTCACGAAGTGTGTGGATGCTGCTCTGGCTCCTCTGCGACTCCAGGGCATCCACATACTCAATTACATCGACGGTTGGTTGATTTTAGCTCATTCAGTGCAGATGGCGGTTCGACATCGAGATGTTGTTCTCACTCAGATGAACGAGTTGGGGTTAAGACTAAATGCCAAGAAAAGTGTGCTGTCTCCATTACAGAGGACCACTTATCTAGATTCGACTTATCTACTTATCTAGATTCGACCACGATGCAGGCACGTTGTCCCTACTCGGATCGAGTCGATTCTCACTACAGTCAGGAGAGTCAGAGAAGGCCTGTCACTCACTGTCAAGCAGTTTCAAAGACTGCTGGGTCTGATGGCAGCTGCGTTCAACGTGATACCTTTTGGCCTGCTGTATATGAGACCCCTACAATGGTGGCTCAAGACCAAGGGGTTCTTGTGGAGAAGGGCGGACCAACTGCTGGTATGCTACGGTCCCCCTAAAAAGGGTCTTCCAGCTTCCCAGCAGACCCTTAGTCGGTGGATAGTGGATGCCATCATAGTTGCCTATGAGTCCTCTGATCTCCCCTCACCTCTGGGGGTCAAGGCTCACTCAACTAGATGTATGGCGGCCTCCAAGGCCTTTCTCATAGGGGTACCTATTCAGGACATATGTGACGCTGCTGGGTGGTCTACGCCCCAACCTTCGTCAGGTTCTATGACCTAGATCTACGAGCCACTCCTGGCTCATCTGTTCTCTTGCCATAGCTGTGCCTTCCAAACACTAAGCAGGGATTTGCAAGTCTGGCGGCGTGGACATCTCGTTCCCCATAGCATTCGATGCAGCTCGAGTTCCCGAAGGGGAACGTCCCAGGTTACGTATGTAACCATGGTTCCCGAGGGAACAAGACGCTACGTCGCAAGGCCATACTCCCGGCATTCCTACTAGAGCTATTCTTCATTCCTAGAAGCTGGCGCCGGCTGCACCTCATGTGCTTTTAAGCTTCCTGGTCGTGACGTCACCCGCACCTGACGTCTTGCCCTCAATTTTGACTGATTACACATATGATTCAGAGCTGGATATCGTTGATGGCGTTCCCCATAGCGTTCGACGCAGCATCTCGTTCCCTCTGGGAACCATGGTTACATAAGTAACCTGGGACGATTACTCCAAACATTTGACCATAAGTATAAAACATTTTCATTTATGAAAATGTCCTTACTGACTCGTACTGAAGTGATGCTTCTAACACAATGAAAGTGAATGAGAGCGCTGCACTGAGCTGCTCGTGTGTGTGTGTGTGTGTGTGTGTGTGTGTGTGTAAGTCACAGGGCTGATAGTTACTTGTTCATACTGTAACTGTGAGGAGTTTGTCATACAAGGCGGGTGATGAACCTTGTGATGAAAGAGACAGAGACAGAGAGAGAGAGACAGAGAGAGAGAGAGAGAGAGAGAGAGAGAGAGAGAGAGATAGTGAGCGAGAATATACACACAAACACTCATAAAATCTCTTGTGTTTGTACTGCTGTTTCATGTGTGTTTGTACCTGCGACGCAGAGGAATATCGTCCCGGGCCGCGTGACGACGAACTCTTCACCGAACCCATAGACGACTCCACACTCTTCCCGCTGTAGCAGTGAGTTCGCAGACACTTCCCGTACTCCTTACGTACCTGCATACACACACACACACAGAGACACAGAGAGACAGACACAGAGAGAGAGACACACACACAACAGAAAGAGAGACACACAGACACAAGAAGAGAAGACACACACACAAACACAAAAACACACACACACACCACAAAACTCTGTGTTACTGCTGTTTATGTGGTTTGCACTGCGACGGATATTCCGGACGCACACGAATGTACCGAATAGACACCACGTTTCCGTGTACATGATGCAGACACACGTACTCTTACTACCTATACACACACACACACAAATAGAGACAGACACACACACATACACACACACACACACACACACACACAGAGACACACACACACACACACACACACACACACACACACACACACACACACACACACACACACACAAACAGAGACAGACACACACACACACACACACACACACAGCCATTAAACCGTGCATCTGCTGTCATTTATTGCGTTTTCACTGTCGTTCTGTTTCCGGACTGTCACCACTGATGTACTGTGTAAAGGTTGTGTGTAATTTATGGAAGTGTTTATTTAATGATGAAGCATTAGAAATGAGTTCAGTAAAGTTTCATCAACTCTTGAAACGTCTCCATCAGCTGAAATCTGACTTGGCCTCATGTCAAAATCACAAAATGTAGTGAACAGGCCAGTGATTATGAGCCATTATACCACTTTGAACAGGCTGCTGTTTTATTTTAATATTATTAATATTTCATTATAGTTTGTATTATTTTGAATTAGATTTATTTTTATATTTTCGCTTTAATTTATTTTTAATAATCCTATTTATCTTTAATTTATTTTAGTAGTCATTTTAGCACTTCTACTTACTTCAACCACTACTTAATTTTTATTCAGTTAGTTGCCAAGGCAACATTTCCCATTTCCATTTATGTTTTTTAAATCTAGAATAATTATATTTTTTCAACTTTACTTAAATGAATGAACACTATTTTAATCATTTTTAATTAACAATAACGCATAAAATTAACAATTTTATTTCAGGTATTCATGTTAATTTTAATTTAGAAACTTTGTTTTTATGTCATTTTTATTCGTTTTTTTATAATCCTATTTAGCTTTCATAAATTGTTTTATTTCAGTTTTAGTAGTCATTTTAATGCTTAAACTTATTTTCTATATTAGTTAGTTTCCAAGGCAACATTTATAATTTCTGTTTAATTTTTAATTTAATTTTTGTATCTAATATTTATATTTTATTTGAGCTATATTTAATTCCCCACAAACGATGTTTAATGGTTTTAGTTGGCAATAACGACACAGATACAGAAGGTTGTGTGATCTGTAATGTGTTTGCTGCTTTTGAATGTAAAGGACAAGATAAGGAAATGTTTATAATGTGCTAAAAATGCTAAATAATAACATTTAAATTAAAATGGTATATTTAAAATTATCATATTTTATACAAAATAGCTGTATGAGTTTACTTTACATGTTTTGGTTTTATGTTATTGCTATATAAAATAACCATAGCCATTTATTCTTTCTATATTTGGTTTGTATGGTGTGTGTATATGACTCTGTTTTTCCTAACCTTCTTCTGCAGGACGCAGTGAAATATGAAGATGAACATGCCCTGCAGCGAGTTAAAGATGGTGAAGAGGTACGCCATGATCACTGTACTCTCGTTAACATACATCAGGCCGAACGCCCAGGTCAGGCCCAGCAGACAGAGCAGCGCGATGGCTCCGATTACCCACGATCTGAAACACACGCACGCACACAGACACAGACACACACACACACACACACACACACACACACACACACACACACACACACACACACACACACACACACACACACACACACACACACACAGAGAGAGAGAGAGAGAGAGACACACACACACACACACACACAGAGAGAGAGAGAGAGAGAAGAACACACACACAGTGAATTAGCCCTGAAAATACAGTCAGAACTCATTACTCGCAATATAAGACACAAGTGCGAGATCAGTGGCTAAATTGGTAAATTTCTACACAGCTCTCCACGTAAATGAAATATGACTTCAGTTAAAGTGAACTCCATTTTCTCAATTTTCTTCCCGCTCTATATCTGTGGGACTTTGTTTCGCAAGAAACAAGAAAATGAATGAAGACACTGCCAAGATCCAAAAAGGACAAAAGCAGCATCAGTCATTCGCTCTCAGGGAAAAAAGGTACAAAAGCTGCCGCTGCTTCTGGATCCTTTCAAAAGCTACTCATATGTACGCACTAGGTAATAATATGTACTTTTTAAGACTAATGTGAATATTTTAAGGCTAAATGTAAAAGGCAACCACTCCACTGACAGACTTTATACCATTTGCACCAATAAAAAGCAATTTTGGTAACAATTTACAGAAAGCCTTTATATGTAATGCATAATAAAATAGTGTTAATGCATTAACTGTGCCTTGTAATGCACCAGTGTTTTTTATATCACTGATAAAGTGTTATAGGTTTTTATTAACATTTTGTATCAGTTTTTGTTTTTATAGTTTCTGTTTGAATTTTTTATTTTAGTAATTTAGTTGTTTTGGTTATTTATAAATGTCTTAATATTTTTTATTCATTTTTTATTCAGTTTTAGTAATTTTAGTACATACATTTAAGCTGAGAAATGTTGCCTTGTCCATAACATTTCAGATAATGTTTATTTTATTTCAAGAAATAAAAATATTTTAATGGTTTTAATTTTAGTTTCATATATTAGAGTTATAAACCATTGTATTACTTATCTATGTAGAAAATATAATGCATTAAAACACATGACAAACAAACCTTCAAGTATTATAATGCATTTTAACCTTGCTTACGGTTATTTATGAAAGGCTTCCGGTATGGTCGGCAGCATGTGAAGACGTGTTTGACCGGTCTCCGTACTGAACTGTTTATATTTGTTTAAACACAAACGCATTCTCCACCAGCTTCGGGGTATTTCATATAACTAAAAGAGTAGAGACTGGTTTAAGGCAAGTTTGAATAAATAATCACACTATTTTGAGGTTTATTGAACATGCCCGGTACGCGCAGCAAACCAGATAAGATGGTGGAAGATGCAGAAAGCAGAATGGAAACTAATCAAGAGCTCATTCTTCGCGAGATAAGGGTGCATAAAATGGAGTTACTCTTGAAAATAGACAAAAAAGCCGAGGTCCAGGCCACAGAAATAAAGACGCAATGTGAGCAACTGAGAGAAGAGTTGAATGTGAATGTGATGGGCCAGGCAAAGCACGAGAATAGTGGCCCTTGAGACTCTGGTCCAGAGAGCGGGCATTCGTATGACGTGAGTACTCTGCAGGGAGAGGTGGAGAAACTTAAACAAGATGTCGCTGTACTAGAATCAAAACATGAGGATCTAGAGGCCAGATCTCGCCGCTGTAATTTACACATCACAGGAGTGAAGGAGAGCATATTCCCGACTTCATATCTGAGCTGCTTAAGGCCTCGTTACACCTGGATAAGACCCCCGTAATAGATCGGGCTCACAGGACTCTGAGATCGAGACCAGAAGACGATCAACCAGCAAGGGCAATTATAATGATATTTCACTATTTCCAAGAGAAGGAATTACTGTGCAGAGAAGGGAAGCCTGACTACACCCAAAAGGTCATGAGACAGCGGTCAGCCTTCAACGAGGTTCGAGGTCTACTCAGACGCTGTGAGGGTGTACGCTATGGCCTGTTCTACCCTGCTGAGCTGAGAATCACCGCGAAAGATGGAGTGAGGCGGAGCTTAAAGATCTGTGAGGGACACTCTGAAGCCTTAATGCAAACGATGTGACCTGCAGCAGATTGCTAATTAATAGATGGCGAGTTAAACGAAGACTTTTGGTTATACTTGTATCATTCGGACTTTGGCAGAGACGCTCAGCATCGGAAGAAAAAGTCTGTTGACGGTAATACATATCTCTAGAATTTAAGTGTTTTTCCTGTTAATAAGAGAAATCCAGTTTGTGATAATGTTATATTATTATAACAGTTTGGATTGGAGTTTAAGTCAGTGTGGTGAGTGAAGTTAAGATATGCACCCCCCCCCCAACCCAACCCCACCCAAGCCCAGGGAGCATGTAATCACATATGGCAAAGGGAGACGGTACTGTAGTTCTAAGTTGAAATTTCCGGGGCCGTAATCATCCAATAAAATGAAGTAAAGTTTTCTCCCACATCTCCAAACAGAGAGCATCTATAGTATATATGCAAGAAACGCACTTGATCCCTAAGGATCACAAAAAGTTGAAAAGGGGGCTTTAAAAAAAAAAAATGTATTCAAAGTTTACTGGAAAAAGTCGAGGTACTGCCATTTTAATACACAGAGATGTAGCATTTGAGGAATCAAAGGAGATAGCTGATAGAGAGGGTCGCTATATTATTGTCCAGGGGAAATTGTACAACCAGCAAGTGATGCTGGCTAACATGTATGCACCTAATTGGGACAATGATATTTTTTTTAAAGACCTAATTACCCGTCTTCCAAACCGTAATAGTCACCTGCTTATTTTAGGAGGCGATTTTAATTGTATACTCCACCCAGTGTTAGACCGATCTAATGCGGCATCTGGGCCACTTAGTAAATCAGCTCGATGTATCAATGAGTTTCTGCAAACTTATGGTATGGTTGATGTATGGAAATATAAAAATCCAACATCGAGGCAATATTCTTTTTCTTTCTGCAGCTCACCAGATCTATTCAAGGATTGATTTAATCTTTATAGACAAGAGAATGTTACCATTATTAGAACATGTGAAACATGTCATTTCTGACCATAGCCCTGTATTGACGACTCTCTGTTTTCCTGATAACATGCCATCACGAGGTATGTGGAGATTTAACTCTAGGTTATTGACAGATGAGAAGTTTGTTGATTTTTGATCTAATCAGATAGACTACTTTTTTTGAAAGCATCTGCACGCCTGGTATGACTTACTGTAACCTCTGGGAGACAATGAAGGCTTTTTTAAGAGGGCAAATCATTTCATATAGTGTGGGTATGAGGAAAATACAAATGGAGCGGATCAATCAAATTATTTCAAGGATTAATGATATAGATAAAGAGCATTCTGGATCCCCTACCACTGCTCTATATAAGGAGAGAGGAATTTTACAGTCAGAATTAGATACCATAATTACACATTATATTTGCGATCTAGACAACAAGAATTGGAGTATGGTGAAAAGGCTAGCAAGTTGCTTTCACATCAGTTGAGGCAGACAACTGAAGCTAAATATATAGCAGAGATTCAGATGCACATGGAGTAACCACAGATCAGCTGAGTATTAACACGCAATTTAAAACATGTATGAGGAGTTGTCTACATCAGAGCCGCGTGACAGGGTAAATATAGCACTTTTTTTGCTACAATAGAAATACCTACTATCAGTGACCAAGACAAAGCTAATCGTGAACAATCCTTATCAACAGTGGAGATTGAACAAGCTATTAAACAAATGAAAAGTCGGTAAAGCACCTGGTCCTGATGGATTTATAATTTAATTGTATAAAAAGTTTTCACACAAAATATCCCCAATTTTGAAAGAAGTTTTTACGGAAATAATTGAGCAAAAATTATTACCACCAACTATGTCACAGTCTATTATCCCAGTTGTAGACAAAAAAGGTAAAGATCCCCTAAAATGCGACTCATATTGCCCTATAAGTTTGCTTTCAAATGATTATAAGATATTAGCTAAGATCTTGGCAGTGAGACTAAATCCTGTAATGCAATGCATTATACATCAAGATCAGACAGGATTCATAGCTGGGCGGTAATCTACGAAGACTATTTAACATACTCTATTCACAAGGCAGCTCATGCTTTCCAGAGGTGCTGCTGTCGTTAGATGCGCATACAGCCTTTGATCGTATTCAATACGAGTATTTATCCACAGCCCTGAAAACATTTGGTTTTGGACCTAGTTTTTGCTCCTGGATTAGTATTCTCTATGCACATCCAACTGCTTGTATAAGAACCAACAGGGTAATATCAGACTATTCCCGCTTATACAGGGGAACAAGAGAGGGTTGTCCCCTGTCCCCCTCTAATTTAATATAGCAATATAACCCCTAACTATAGCTTTAAGGAAAGAGGCAGATCTGTCAGGTATTGATAGGGGTGGGAGCACCCACAAGATTTTGTTGTATGTGGACGACCTTATAATATACATATCCAACCCAGATATTTCCATACCTAGAGTGATAGAAGTTATACATAGTTTTGGGGGTATATCCAGATATAAGATACATTTTAATAAAATAAATTATTTCCAATCAATAATGAGGCAAGGCAGTTAGACTTAAACAATTTCCATTTAAAATATCTTATAGCTCTTTTGAGTATTGGGAATTTCAGAGACAAAACATACACAGAGCTATATAGATGTAATTTCACTGCAGTGATTGAAAAAACTAAAACAGATTTAAACCGGTGGTCCTTATTACCTATTTCACCGGCAGGCAGAATAAATACAGATAAGATGTCTGTTTTGCCAAGGTTTTTATTTTTTTTCAAAATGTCCCATTATTTATCCCCAAATCTTTCTTTAAGGAGTTAGACAAACATCTGTCTTCTTTCATATGGAATAAAAGCATTCCAAGAATTAGGAAAGCTTTTTTAGAAAGACAGAACGATGTGGGGGGATTGGCATTACCCAACTTTATGTATTATTATTGGTTATGTGATATTGATAAGCTTATCTATTGGGCAGTGCATTTGAATCAGGAGAATACACCTGTTTGGGTAGAAATGGAACAGGCTTCTTGCGGATCAGTATCTCCGTTTTCAATGCTCTGTGTCCCGCTACCACTCAACAAGAAGTATCTGCCAAGCAATCCATTGGTGACTAATTCCTTAAAAATATGGGCCTCACACTTTAAGCAAAAGCAAGCACTTTCATTTCAACCCATTACTTCCAATGCATTGTTTCCGCCATCCTTAATTGGTCACGCGTTTCAGGTGTGGCTTAGAAAAGGACTCAGATATGTAAGGGATGTTTTTTCAGGGCAGTAGTTTTATGTCATTTGAACATATGGTCAAAACATTTGATATTTCTAAATACTGTTTGTATAGGTATCTCCAGGTACAAAGCCTAGTCAAAATAGTAGTCAAAAAAAGTAGTCAAAATTTGAATACCCTTTCAACCACTCCTCCTCGTGGTTGGATCGAGGATACTTTTGACTTGAGCGTATCTGAGCGGGGTCTGATATCAACAGTGTACAGTTTGATCCAAACAGTAGTCTCACCATCTTTGGATTGATTAAAGAAACAGTGGGTCACTTTGGAAGTGTAGTCCCAGAGACCGTCTGGCAGTCAGCAGTTAAGTGAATTCATTCAACATCCATATGTGTCAGGCATGGGCTATTATAATGTAAGATAATTCATAGGCTACACTTTTCTAGAAGTAAACTGGCGAGAATATTCCCAGAAATAGACCCGGCGTGTTCTAGATGTCACAGAGGTGAGGCTACTTTGGGCCGTATGTTCTGGACATGTCCAGCTCTAGGACCATTTTGGTCTGCGGTCTTCGAGACATGTTCATACATTTGTGAAAAGGAGATAGAACCGGATCCAATAATAGCAGTATTTGGTGTGACATCTGAGAACCTCTTACTACACCAGGTCAATCAGATGCATCGTCTTTCTCTTCTTTGCTGGCCCGACGGCTAATACCCCTACAATGGAAGTCAAATAAACCACCAACACATGTCAAGAGGGTAGAAAGTGTAATGGCATATTTAAAGTTAGAGAAACTCAAATACTTCACGCAAGGCTCCATTAACAGATTTTTTTTTAAGTTTGGAGACATTTCCTTTTGTATTTTGAAGACCGCTTAATTCCAAACACTAATTGCAAGCTCCCCCCCCCAGCCCCCCCCCTCCTCCCATTTTATTTAATCATTATTATTATTTATTTTTTAAGTACTATGTTTGTGATGTCATGTAAGAGTTTTAAGTTGATGTGATTGGTGTGTACATTTTGGAAAGTTTCAATACAAATAGTTGTCTATATACAATTATTTATGAAAATACATGATGCATTACAACGTACATTATGAACATCTTTATAATGCATTATACATAAAGGCTTTAAGTAAAGTGTTACCAAGATTTTCATTCGAACCAAAGCTATTATATGACTTCAGAAGACCTGCGCACAAATCCTACTTTAATGGTCTTATTTGTGTTTTTGGAGTTCGACTGGTCTTTTCCTGCTAAATCTATCCTGCTGTGATTCACAGAAGAAAAGTATGGAGTGGAGTGATAATGACCGAATTGTCATTTTTAGGCAAACTATCCCTGTAAATACATTCCCACATCTCTTTCTCTCATTCGGCGAGAGTTGGATGCGTTGGATGTGTTGTTTTTTACCCGCGGGGCTACATATCCACCCCACTGACTCTACCCAGCTCAATTTAACTTCACAATTACACACATTTACATATGGATTACATCCAATATACCACTAACGGGACCTGCAAACTTCATAACATTATCATTAACTATCCTTTCGGAAAATGAAAGAATGTATTTCAGAACAAATACATCCACTAATAAGCACACTGTATTTCTATATCTTCTGAAGAGTCATCGGCGTGAAACTGGATTTAAAAGGCTGAGGGAAGCGAGTTTTAACTCAGCTGTCGATCACTCAGTGGCTCAACATTGCAAATGCATCTTTGAGGAACAATTATAGTTGCTCAAACGATAAAATAAAACAAAACTATAAATATAGAAAAGGTGCTCACAGCCTGGGTTTGATTGGAAAAATGAAATATGCATTGTACCGACAGTCTATGCTAGAATGCTGTTCTGTGTTAGTTTTAGTGTGTTGGATGCTGAATGCTTGTTTTGTGTGTTACTAAAGTACCGTTCAAACGTTTGGCGTCAGTACGTTTTATACTTCAAGAAAGCATTAAATTGATCAAAAGTGACAGTAAAGATGTTTTTGTTACAAAAGTGTTCTTTGGAACTTCCGATGTATCAAATAATACTCAAAAATAAAATGTATCAGTTTTCACACCAATATTCAGCAGCTTAATTCAGCATTGATAATAATCATAATTTCTTTCTTAAGCAGCATATTAGACTGATTTCTGAAGATCATGTGACACTGAAGACTGGAGAAATGATGCTGGAAATACAGCTTTGATCACAGAAATAAATTACATTTTATTTAATTAACAGTTATTTTAAATTGTAAAATTATTTCAAAAAATTCTTATTTGTGATAATTCAATTTTTACTGTATTTTTAATAATCAAATAAACAGCCATGGTGGGCAGAAAAAAAAACAAACAAACGTATTTTAAAAACAAACAATCTTAAATAAATTGATGCAGCTAGGACAGGGGTGCCCAAACTAGGGCCCGCGGGCCAAAGTTGGCCCATGGTAACCTTTGATTTGGCCCGCCATACCATCCGAGAAGAGAGAGAGAGAGAGAGAGAGAGAGAGAGAGGGGGGATGCCTTCGACACAGATCGTCATTTCTAATTTGACATAACATTTTTGTTTGTTTTATTGTTGAACTACAACAGAGTAAACTGAAATTAAATGTTTAAATTAAATGTAAATCAATTAGATTTTTTTTCTGTACATGCGCAATTCAAGGTGCAGCACCGCGTGCTTTGCGACACTTGACGTCAATTAATGTCAACAAATTAACAAACGCAATAATGGAGAAATCAAGGCGGTGGCACACAGACAAGAGAAATTTTAAAAAAGTTTGGCAAGATGAGTTTTTATTCACTGAAGTCAAATCAAAGGCAGTATGTCTAGTTTGCAAACAGTCTGTTGCTGTTTTAAAAGAGTACAATATCCGTCGTCATTATGAAACAAAACATTCTGCAGCTTTCTCAAAGTACAATGGCAAGGAGCGAAAAAAGAAGGCTAACGAGCTGCTTGCTAAACTTCGATCCGAACAGAGCACGCTGCTACGTCCTTCATCAGCACAAGAAAGCGCCACACGGGCCAGTTATCAGATTTCCGCTCTAATTGCTAAAAGTGGAAGAGCCTTCGCTACTGGAGAGTTCATCAAGGAATGTCTTGCAGTGGCTGCAGAAGCAGTTTGTCCTTCTCAGGTACGAATGTTCTCACAAATTAGCCTGTCAAGAAATACTGTTACCCGACGCATAGAGGACATGGCTCAAGACATCGGCGAGCAAATCAAGACAAAGGCAAGTGCGTTCTCTGCCTATTCAATAGCCTGCGACGAGAGCACCGACATATCCGATTCTGCACAGCTGTTGGTATTTTTGCGTGGAGTAAATGAAACTTTTGAAGTGACACAAGAGCTGGCTGGCATTGAGACCCTTTCTGGTACTACTAAAGGAGAAGATCTCTTTTTTGCTGTTGAGAGAGTGTTGGAAAAAAACGAATTAAAGTGGGAGAAGATGGCTGGCATTACAACTGACGGAGCGCCGGCAATGGTAGGGAGGAAATCTGGCCTTGCTACTTTTGTGTCTCAAAAAGTCAGTGAATGTGGAGGAAAAGTTGTTAAGTACCACTGCATTTTGCATCAAGAACAACTATGTGCTAAATCTGTCGGGCTTGTGGATGTGATGCGTGACGTCGTCAAAATTGTCAACAATATACGCTCCAAGGCGCTATCTCACCGACAGTTCAAGGCACTGATGGATGAGATGGATGCGCAATATGGTGATGTGTTGTACCACCAGGAGGTCAGATGGCTCAGCCGAGGAAAAGTTCTCAGGAGATTTTTTGATCTGCGTGATGAGATCAGAGTTTTTCAGGAAAGCAAGGATGGTAATATTCAAGTGCCCACTGATAAGAAATGGCTCTCTGACCTGGCTTTCCTTGTGGATGTAACAGAGATGCTCAATGTTTTGAATGTTCAGCTCCAGGGAAAGGACCAGATTATCACCCAGCTTTTTGATCACGTCAGAGCCTTCAAACAAAAACTACTGCTGCTCAGAAGACATCTCTCAGCAGGTAACAGTAACATTTAGAGTTATAATATTCAGGATATTTTATGTGCAATTATAATTATATTATTATTAATTATATTTAGAATTATATGTGGAGTTTGCATTTATATTCAGTCAAGTCAGCATTTGTATTTTTGTTGTACATCAAGCTGATAAAATTTGCTTAAAATATGTTAGTTTCTTAAATTGTCATGAAATAATAATTTTCTTCTTTTTTCAGTTATTTATTCTATTTGTTCTCCCTCTGTTTTACATGCCTGCTTTGCTCATTTCACTCCCAGTCTCACACTGTTCTTTCTGTTTCTCACCCCACATGCAGGAAATTTAGCCCATTTTCCCTGTCTTGGAGAGGTAGGCATGGTGAAAGAGAAGGTCCATGAGTATGATGCTGTTCTCAGTAACCTTATTCAGGAGTTTGACAGTCGCTTTGAGGACTTCAGACACAGCACTGCTGACTTTGAGTTGTTTGCTCAACCCTTCACCATCAGTGTGGATGCAGTCAGAGATGATCTTCAGATGGAACTAATTGAGCTTCAGTGTGATACAGAACTGAAACACAAGTTCACATTCCTTCCCTTGACAGACTTCTACAAATGTGTCCCAGCAAACAGGTACCCAAAGATGTGTAAGCAGGCACAAGTGATGCTGTCTCTGTTTGGCAGTACCTACCTCTGCGAGCAGACTTTCAGTCTGATGAACTTGAACAAGAGTAAACTCAGAAGCAAAATAACTGACTCTCACCTACATAATATCTTGTCTTTGTCTGTAAGTCAGCTACAGCCCAATCTTGAAAAACTTCTGAAAAATAAGGACCAGCTTCATATCTCTCATTAGGTCACTGACATTGCAACCACATGGTTTTATTATTGCTAGTGTATTTGGTATTGAACTGTACACTTGGGGATTGTTTGGTTTTATTGTAATAAGTTCATTAAAATGCAAAACTTTACAAATAAAACTGCATTAGTTAATCAGATTAAAGTTGTTTTATATTTATTTTAAATATTATTAAATAAATAAGGGGAACCCATAGCAACTTTAATGTAATACAGTTTGATTTATGATGCAAAATTTACTTTTGGCCCACGGCCCTCAATCAAGTTTGATTTTTGGCCCTTCATATGAAAAAGTTTGGGCACCCCTGAGCTAGGAGATGACATGAATGCATTTACACTACAATTACAATTACATAAATAACACTATTAGAGACATGTTTCAAAATAACATTGTCAGTATATAAATATGAAAAGATACTTCTGCATATGAAACGAGTGACTGTCTTGATGAGCGAGTCATTGAATCATTCACTTAATCAATTCGTTCAATGTTTGAATGGCGTAATATGGTTGCTGAGGCATTTATCATGTTTTTGGTTTATTATTTTGGTTTATAGACATGACAAAGTTATCTTTTAAAATATACGTTTATATGATTTATTTGCCCTATTTTCCTGTCCAACAAAATCTAAACTCACGATTTGAGGAATCATTCGCTTAATAAACACTCATAAGCGTTACGAAGGGAGTATTTTCTCCCATCACATCTTCAAATGGAACTGAAAGTCAAAAAGACCTTGTCCTGATTCTCAAAGCCTCCATTCGGAGTCATACCACGGTTTGAGACACACATCAGGACTGCACAGTAAAGAGGGAAACTTTAAGGTCACTGAGAAGATGATGAGCAGAGAATGACACACACACATGCACGCACCGCACGCGCACGCACATGCACACACACACACACGCGCACGCACACACACACACACACACACACACACACACACACACACACACACACACACACACACACACACACACTTCATATTGTGCCGTGAGGGAGAAAGCGAGTGAAGAGGGTTTATTTGCTGTTATGGAGCAGAGCGGAGAGAGAAATATGAGCTGGATGGAAGGATAGACGGATATGCTTACGTAATCTCCGGATTATAATCCTCATAACTGAAGAATGAAAAGTGGAAAAAAGAAAAGCAACAGAAAGTTAGAATAAATAAATAGACACTTGAGAGCAGAATGTGAAGGCAAATGGGGCAGATGGGGTTTGATCAGGGCTGGTGAGATCTAATCATATCCATTAATAATTCACCAATATAACAGTACAGTACTCGAACAACTGGAGCAGAGTTACCGACTTTAAATCAGAGACACTATTAAACATCTCTGTCTTCATGTTCTTACTCTCTCAAGAACAGAAGGATGGATGCCATGGTGTGGACATTTTACCAGCCATTAATAAACTAATGATTATACTACATTGTTCAAGATATTTGTCTGTAGCTATGTTGCCACCAACCCATTTTATGCAAATTCTGGGATATGGCATAAACAAATGCTAGATGGAAACGCCAAGATATGCATCGATTCTAAAACTGTGCATAAACTTCCACACGAATGCGTTCCCAAACACCAGGCATCCGAACGCAAGGTAAGACAACAGCATTTGTTAAAGCGTTTTGTCTGGCGCAAGTCATTTATTGCGTAGGAATAGAGAGGAAAAGGCTTTGAATTATTTATTTATTTTATTTAATTAGTCTTTTAGCAGATGCTTTTATCCAAAGCGACTTACACATGAGAATTGTCCTGGTTAGCCTAACGCAGTACACATAGGAAGGTGTTTTTTATGAAAACGAGTATATATAATATAGAAAAAAGAAACCTAGTGTTAGTTTTACAAGAAAAGCTAGCAGTTAGAGAATACATATGCAGTTGATAGAGGGTCAAATGTGTGTGTGTTTTGTTTTTTAAATACAAAGAAGACAGATAGATCAAATAGAATTAGAATAGAGAGTGCTAGAGTTAGAGGGTCAAATAAAGATGGAGGAGATGTGTTTTTAGTCGTCTCTTGAAGATGGAGAAGGATTCAACTGCTCGGATTGAGTTAATTATTAATACGTTGCACCAGTTTCCCAAGTTTTTTTTTTGCAATATTCCAATTTTGCACACAAGTAAAACTTCCCGTTTTGGATGGAAACAGAGCTAATGATGCTCAGCATCTATAGTGCTTACTTTGATCTTCACATTTTGCTCTTTCTTTGAAGAAACGAATGCTTATTATTCTACATAAAACAACAATAAAAAACACAATGAAAAACTTGCTTATATTAAGCATAGAACGGATGATGTACAAAGCAGCATGTGACATGGACACAGATACTTTAGAATTAAGAATTAGTTCTTATGATGTCCTTTGTTTTATGAAATAGTGACCTTGTTGTACTAAGTCACTGCCTCATCTTGATTTAATTCATTACCACAACATGGCCACGCTTTAATAAACTGAGGGAATTCATTCTTACAGTTCACCCAAAAAAATACATAAATGAAAATATATTCTGAAGAATGTGGTTAACCAAACACAGTCGATGGTACCCATTGACTTTCATAGTATTTATTTTCCATACTCTGGAAGTCAATGGCTGCCATCAACTTTCTGGTTACAACATTCTTCAAAGTATCTTCTTTTGTGCTCAATGTATCATGTTTGGATCGACATGAGGCTGAGTAAATTATAAACATTTTATTTCTGGGTAAACTGTCACTTTAATTCCTGGCAACAATATGTATATATATATATATATATATATATATATCGTGATATGTCATGTGTGGGGCTCCAAATATATCCATATTATAATGTATCAAACACTATATGAAAGATTAGAGAATTTCCCCTTACTTTAAAAATAATGCTTAGCCTGTGGTTCATTATTATTTTAACAATGAAACAAAAACAAACTCACGTATATTACATAAAAATGTGCTTTTGATGTTTCTTTTGAAACCAAATTGTCTTGTTATTCCTCCTTTCTTGTAGCATCTGTGGTTCAATTGAACTAAATTATTTTTAATTCTATAAAAGAAAATTAAAATGTGTAAAACCGATAACACAAGACTACTGCTGCAATCATATTTAGGGCCAAATAAAAATAGCATTAAAAATCACTGAAATCACAAGCAAAATAATTAATATTCAATATATCGTCCAGCTCTAACAATCGTTTCTGTAGAAAGACAAGCCAGAACCAACCGCAAGACATAAACAAGATCAACTGCTGACACACACACACACACACACACACACACACACACACACACACACACACACACACAGGTGTCGGGGGTAATTACCACACACACACACACAGAGTTTGGGTTTAATAACTGCAGCAGGTGCACAACACAATCAATGATTGATGGAATTAAAGTGGAGACTATTAAAGATCATTTTGCTGCGTCCATCTTAATGACAGGGATATTAATGGACACGAGCGGCCCATCAACACTCACTCACACTGATAATACCTGATGCCTGTACATAGTGAATGAACTTTATAATGAAGTTGAACAAATCTTAACGTTGTTACTGTTAACTAAAACTATAAAAAAAAATAAAAAAAATTTAGACATTTAAATAAAGATGAAATTAAATCTAAATTTTAGATGAACAGTTAAACCTTAAAAAAAATAAAATTGAAAATGAGAAATTTTACCCTGGCAGCAAAAGGACATAATAATTTCTTACTACTACTATTAATAAATTGAAGCAAAAACAATTACATTAAAACTATATATATATATGTATATAGTAATAATAATAATAATGACAAAAGAACATTAAATTGTTTTTGTGAAATTTCAAAACTGAAAATAGTCAGATAAAAGGCAATTCAAAATGTTAATAAACACTATAATAGTATAGATTTACTACTAAAGTAACAATGATTTTCACACATTAAATGAAACCACAGTTATGAAAAATTACAATACATACATACAGTATAGTCATAGTTCTAGCTTTAATGAGTAAAACCCATGATGATGCATCAGACTGATCACGTGTTGTAACGTATTATACTGTCAAGTACTTGACTAACTTTATATAACCATTAAC
The DNA here is from genome assembly GCA_027422435.1 of Schizopygopsis pylzovi. Classification (NCBI taxonomy): domain Eukaryota; kingdom Metazoa; phylum Chordata; class Actinopteri; order Cypriniformes; family Cyprinidae; genus Schizopygopsis; species Schizopygopsis pylzovi. Next base: position 45,437,787 of record CM049819.1, on the reverse strand, counting down.
AATCACCTTGACTATTATTTGCATGTAACTTTGTGTGAGAACATACAGCTGATCAAGGTGAATTATAATAATACATTCAGAATGCATATAAAATGGATCATAATTAGCATTTTTCACAAACAGGATATAAAACAAAGCCAGAAGCTCTTAACAAAACGAAGCAATTATTTTATTTTCCAACTAACGGTAAGTGAAAGACGGTGCTTAACCTTCAGAAACAAATCTTATATAAGCAGGGCTCTTATATGTACATGCATAAACATATATTAATGTTAATATTTAACTAACTTTAACTCAGTTAGTGAGAGAGACTGGAAAACACGATCATTGCATTTCTGTGTGATATTTATGTGAAGATCAAGAGCAAATTTCAAGATGTATTTTAAAGGGCAGAAATGCAGCACTTTACATCGGTGAGGTAACAAAGTGAGTATCTGGACACATGAAGACAATAATGGATGTGTTTATGTGTCTCAACAAGAACAATAAAGATAAACATCATAACCTCGAATAGCTTTTTTCAGATAATTACTAAAGTTACAGCGATGTGTGTGTTTATATACACGCAAAAAAATGCTGGGTTAAATACAACCTAGAAATATGGACAAACCCAGCGACTGGGTCGTTAAATGTTTAATTCAACCTTCTGGGTAGCTTTATTTAACTCAACCGTTGTTTAAAAATGACTATATGGCTGGCTTAAAATAAACCCAAAATAGGTTGTAAATTAAAAATTTGATGCATAATTGCTAGAGGCATCAGCAAAATTTAAAAGTTGACCATTTATTAATAAGCAATTTAAAAAAAGTGTATCATTTATTTAGTATTTATTCAAGTTATTAATGCATGTCCATTTGTTGAACATATAAACATTTACATTTATGCATTTAGCAGACGCTTTTATCCAAAGCAACTTACAGTGCATTTAGGCTATCAATTTACAGTGCATTTGTTCCCTGTCAATATGTATTTTTCAGTATTACATTTTTTCTGCATATAAATAAATGTTAAATTACAACCTATTTTTTGGGTTCATTTTAAGCATGAAATATAGTAATTTTAAATCAAGAGTTCAGTTAAATGAAACATTTAACCCAACCACTGTGGGTCAAAACAACCCAGCTGCTGGGTTTGTTCATATTTCACCCAGCTGCTGGGTTTGTTCGTATTTCACCCAGCTGCTGGGTTTGTTCGTATTTCACCCAGCTGCTGGGTTTGTTCGTATTTCACCCAGCTGCGGGGTTTGTTCATATTTCACCCAGCTGCTGGGTTCGTCCATATTTCACCCAGCTGCGTGAATCGTTCATATTTAACCCAGCTGCTGGGTTCGTCCATATTTCACCCAGCTGCTGGTTCGTCCATATTTCACCCAGCAGCTGGGTTCGTCCATATTTCACCCAGCAGCTGGGTTCGTCCATATTTCACCCAGCTGCTGGTTCGTCCATATTTTACCCAGCACTGGGTTCGTCCATATTTCACCCAGCTGCTGGGTTCGTCCATATTTAACCCAGCTGCTGGGTTCGTCCATATTTCACCCAGCTGCTGGTTCGTCCATATTTTACCCAGCGCTGGGTTCGTCCATATTTCACCCAGCTGCTGGTTCGTCCATATTTTACCCAGCGCTGGGTTCGTCCATATTTCACCCAGCAGCTGGGTTCGTCCATATTTCACCCAGCAGCTGGGTTCGTCCATATTTCACCCAGCTGCTGGTTCGTCCATATTTTACCCAGCGCTGGGTTTGTCCATATTTCACCCAGCAGCTGGGTTCGTCCATATTTCACCCAGCAGCTGGGTTCGTCCATATTTTACCCAGCGCTGGGTTGTTTTTAAATGAGGCCGGACTGATGCTCAATTCTCTGCAATCTGTTTGATCAAACCTTGGATTTAGAGATGGCTAATTGCAACAGATGATGTAAGATTTCAATAATGCATTATTTAATAATGTAAGAAGTGGTAGAATTTGCATCAATTCTATTTAAAATCCTGGACAGATGGTCTAACGCTTTATTAAGTTATGTGACAGTGTAATGAACTTGTGGAAAGCCCCAAACCAACCGCACGTTACAAAACTCTTAATTAGCTCACGCTCTTGTCTGAGTCTCTTCACCAGAGTTAAATCTGCATTTCTCGCTCTTGTCTTGAGGGAATAATACCCAATATTTCTCACACCGATCCGGTCTCCAGAAACCCCATCCCTTGGCTTCTCCTGAAGTTACAGTATGCAGATGTAAGTCATTCACACCTTGCTTCACCGTCTCTAAAACACACTCGAGCTGAAAAAGCCCCGGCGCATCTGAAGTTTAATTGAACGAGATACTGGCGACTCATTACGTTAACGACGTCCTGCTGGGAGTTTAACAAACACAAGAGCCTCTCCTCCCTCAGGTATCCGATTTATGGTTTCAAATGAATGGGAATTATGATAAAGAGAGCGCTTTTAAAGCATTTAAGTGAATTAGCAGCAATTTGTCATATCGTCTCCCTCCGTCTCAACAGTGAATCTGCATCCCAATGGCAGCCGTAATTGAGTTAGTTGGAGGCAGAAAGTCTTGACGGAGATGTGAATAATGTATTTGAGGTGCAGAGCGATGAAGACACGCACAGAACAGGGTTTAATTGAGTCACAGATGAATTAATAAAAGGAATGACACATGGATCAAACCCAGAACGCCCACGTCAATCTGAGTCAAACACACGCAAAATGATGATTATGACATATTGGTGCTCTTGAAAACTGTTTTTTTAGTCTGTCTAGTTCTAGCTGCTGTTGTTTTTCTTTATTTTGCATCAAGTCAAGCAGGCAATGCAATTCTGATACTTCGTCTACTTCAGCTGCCATTGAGTCGAATGTAAACTACAGCACATTGAATGTAGTTTTATATACTAAGACAGTGGATTTGTATCACATTAATAAATAACTATTATATCCTAATAAAATCTCTGAATATCACTTACGTGATTGTTTGAGTTGAACATAGCAAAATAAATGCTTAAAAAGTCGACAGTTAATTTAGTATAAAACTGACATCTGTTATTTATTGTAAAAACAATATTTGACTAACACAATTTAATTGTTAATATTTCAAATATTTACGAATGGTATAAATTATACTGATCAGAACAATTATAACTGTATTTGCACTATGGCTACGTTTACACTGCAGCAGAATACGGTCATATAGTCATGTTGTATTTGAGTCTTTAATACGGTTATATTCACACACAGTACGGTTATTTACAGGAGTGACATCTGTACATTTCCAGGACTCGCTCGGAAAACACGAGCTATGTGATCGGAACAAGACTGGACCAAAAAAAAACAAAGTGATAAATCATCAAATAATATTTGATAGTGAATAATATTTTACCCAGAATAGTGATTTTGTTTAAGATTTTTCAGCCTTTTTGGGTAAAATCATCTTAAATGTCTATTAGTGCTCAGGGTTCTTAAAACGCTTGAACCCTGGTAATTGCTGGTATATTTTCCACATGTATTTACACTATATGTCCAGCTGACAGGAAAAAAAAAATATTTGACTAATTCTATTTTTAAGATTATACTTCATATTTTTGTTAAATTAAATCAAAATATTTGAGAATTAAAAAATTATACTTTAAGTATATATTTAACTCATTCCATATCAATAAGTGATTTTATGCTTTCAAATTGTGTTAGCTTAAATCTGCTATTTTAGTGAATTCAAATGAAAGTTCACATTACTCATAAACATTAGTTTTGAAATGGGCTTACTCAAATATTTGAGTTACCTTAATTTGTTTTGGTCTTCTTAATTTAATTCATCATGTTACCAAATGTAGCTATTCATATCAAGGAGTTAATTTTGTGTTATTTATTTTAATGTTTTACTTACATTTACTTAGCTCTTAAGGTGCACTTCATTGATTGTTTTAAAATGTACTTGATATTCTAATGTTTCACCAAAAATCGGAGTAGTTTTTAGAGTGTACGCTGTGACTGGAGAAAAGTCAATTTACTCGCTAATGCAACACAACCGCTGAACATTTTATCACGTCTTAATGTCGTTTTCAGCCAACTAACTACTGTATGCTATTAATTATAAATCAATTTATGTTGAGACATGCATCATTTTTGTTGCATTAGCTGAAACTGCATGGGTGGATTTTCAGCACACTGTACAGGACTGAACTGGGAAAGTAAATGTAAAAATAAGTTTTGTTTAATGCATTTTTGACAAAACCCTGATATCGGTTAATGTTCGGTTAAGTTAGATATTTAAAAGAGTTTGTATTGTTGAACATTTTGTGGTTAACATAATTTTGAAGAACAGAGACTGCAGTTACAAACTAAGTCTATTAGTGGATTTGACTTAATTCCATGCTAGGCATTTACCTGAAAAATATAAATGCAAGAACTGGCATAAGAAAAAAGTAAATCATAAGATCGTCGGTAAAGCAATAAAACTCACACACACACACACACACACACACACACACACACACACACAAACACACACACACACACACACACAACACACAACACACACACACACACACACACACACACACACATATGTACACAGGACACACACACACACACACACACACTGTTTTTGTGAAACAGTGGGGAACACCACACAGGCACTACATGTTTTCACACTACAAACAGTGTGTGCTACACACACACCTGAACACCACCACAGGAGACAGGTATTATACTTTCCACCCCAACATACTCACACTGTGTATTTATAAGCGTTTTGACAACAGTGGAGACATGCGGGAAATGTCCTCCTAAGTCACCTTCACCGTGTAATACCCGTCATACCTGTGTGTTAATACAAATGTACGTCCTCATTTGCCACAAAAACGTGCGTGCGCACACAGACACATCAACACACGTACTGACACACACACACACACACACACACACACACACAGACACACACACACACACACACACACACCACACGTGCGCGTAAAGCACAAGAAGAGGTATGCGGGTTCAGGAGATCCAGAAGGACAGGTGACAGGTGGAGAAACAGGCTGATCTTACCAGTGCCACTCCACTACGACACAGACGTCATACGAGCGATAGCTGGACAAACATCAGCAGAAAACACGAACAGAGAAACGAAAGAACAAAACAGACACAAAATAACTTCAAAAGTGTAACAGCGATGAAATAAAATCAAACTGAAAAAGAAGCAATGACAACGACCGTTACACAACACTCAAACAGTTCAGAAGACCTTGCCATAGTATGACAAGCATCATTTTCTTTTCTTTTTTCATGGAAAAATGATACCTCTGTAGTAGATACCTGTGCACTAATGTGTTTTCCAGGCGATTCAGTTAATTAAATAGAGTTGAAATGAAAAGTACTTAATCTCATGATATTTTATTTGTTTATTCAGCTCTTGTTGGATGCTAAACACTGTTATGAATATTCATTGGAGGATAAATTGGCTTCGCATTTTGTAATACATGAGCTCTTAAAACAAATATAATAAAATGATTCTGATCAGATAAGTCACATTACAATCTGCTGTAAACAGTCTTAATATATTAATCCTGGAGGAGCAGTGAAACATTCAGCTGAGCTTTAGATGTGAGGTGCTATTACTAATGCATTTCTGTTTAAAGAGACAAATTAAAACTAGATCATTTTACAAACCCTCATGTTATTGCAAAACTTTCTTTAATGTGAAGCACAAAAGATGATGCTTTTGAAAACCGTCTCAGTGAATTTTCAACCAGAATCCAGTGTTTGCTCTGGACCCCATTGACTTTCATTGTTTGGACAAAAACATTCATCTTTCGTAGATATTTTGTAGATATAAGGCTCACAGGTTTGGAGCCACACAAGCATGACTAAATGAAAACCAAATGTTCATTTTTGGGTGAACCATCCCTTGAATTTATGTTCCCCACAGAGTCATGTGTTTGTTCAGGTTTGTGAACATCACTGCTGCTGCGGTTGTCCGTTTTATGATTTATAACAGTCGTGTCTAAGAAATAAGAAAGATTTAAAAGCATGTGATGTGATTTATAAGGCTATTTGGAAGGTCGAGTTATTAACCGCAAACCAACCAACGGCCGGCCTGCTCCGCTCACAGAGGTCACGACCTCCACGCCTCACTTCTGTCACACAACAAATCCAGATATATGCCTTAATTTATGTGTGTGTGTGTGTGTGTGTGTGTGTGTGTCCAGCGGCCGCAGGTCCAGAGCTAGTGCACTTCAAACGTGGACAAAAGAGCACATATAGACTTTTATAATTTACAGTCTGCCTCATCTAGAGAAGTGGACCAGATATAGACAGCGACAGCATCTGAAGGGGGCGTGGCTACATGTTTAGCCAATAAAATGTCCCTTGAGGGACAGTGCCCCGCCCACTTAATTATAAATAGCAGCTGCCACTCCTCAATCATTTGACATGTCAACATAGACATAGATGGGATGCTTTTTAAAATAAATGATAATGTATTCAACAAGAATGCATTAAATTGATTGAAAGTGACAGTAAAGTAATGTGACAAAATATTTATATTTGAAATAATTATTTTAAATAATAATTCTATTCTTTTAAAAGTTTGAAAATACAAAAATATGAACCAGCACAACTGGGTTCAACATTGATAATAATCAGAAATGTTTCTTGAGCAGTAAATCAGCATATTAAAATTATTTCTGAAGGACACTGAAGACTGGAGTAATGATGCTGAAAATACAGCTGCGCATCACAGAAATAAATTACAGTATAACAGATTGACAAAAAAAATTGAATTCTAATAATATTTCACAATTTTGATTGTACTTTTAATCAAATAAATGCAGCCTTGGTGAGCAAAAGACACTCTTTCAAAATAACTGTGTAGACTGCATTATATAGAATACAGAATTACTCGTATCACAATATGAGACTTTGGTGTTGAACATAAACAAATAAACACAATCACAATTTTGTAAGTGTTTCTGTTTAGTCTCTTATTAGAGCAAGCAATCAGACGTCTACAGATCAAACCAATAAAGCCGAGTATGAAAACTGCTAACGAGAGACCGTCATTATCTCATTATTAGCATGAATAGAACGTCTGATTACAAGAATATCCCATTTAATCTCAGACCCCATGGAGGGAGGAGATGTGTGGCTGTAATAACCCTCGCTCGTGAATTAATCAAACTCATCACCTCCGCTCGCTGTTGTTACTCGGTTTTATACGGTCCCCTTCAACATGAATATCAAGAAATATTTCTAACTAATTCTCCATAATAGAGCGCAGCAGCAGCATGGCTCTGGATGTAAGAGTCCCATTTGTTTCTTCCACAGAGAAATTGATTCAGCAATAACATATAAACCTCTCAAGACAGAGATAACACGAGGACCAAAACTGAAGATTGAGAACTACACACTACACTACCCATAATCCTCCAGCAGGATCCACCAATCAGAGAAGCTGTCACTCTGGGAGTGGAGTAACAGTGATCGTTCAGCCTCATAAAACATTGCAAAGGACATAATCGAATCAGTCTCTACATAACCAGTTCATACCCTTGTGAAAAAGACACTTTAAAAGTATGCTAAAGAGTACTAATTATGGAAATAATATACTTTAAAACAATAGACTTATTTGCAAACATAATTGCAAGGTTTTTAGATGCTTAATTGTATTAAATGCAATGAAATGTATTAATGGAATGCAATGAAACATGTATTATTTAAAATTAGCAAGTATTTATAATGAACTAAAATACTCTTTAATGTAATTTCACGAGACTGTGTATTTTTTTACATCTGTAATTATACATTTGTAATGGCAAAGTTTAATTTAATACATTTAATATATAACAACTTGACATACTTAAGTGTTAAAGCACAACAAAAGATTATTAAAAACATGATTTCAAATGTATGCTAAAGTAAAACTTTTAATCAGTGTACTTCAGTGTGTTAAATCATAAAAGTGTCTCTTTTGCCGTTTATTTCATTAACATTATATTATCTGCAAATACAGATTAGTTTAAATATGCTTTAAAATACTACAAGTGCACATTCAAGTGCATACTCAATTAAGCACACTTATTTTTCACAAGGGTATGCATTTTAATATCTTGTAGAAAACATCACATATATTGCATACTTTAATAGTTTCATGGCTATTTTTGCTTTCATTGATTTTCAATCTCTTAAAATACACTTAGTACAGTCTTGTACCTTGGACTTTTTTAAATGTTCTTCAAATCAATGTTTTCAATGCTGTGATTCATTTCTGTTTCGGTTAAAAGCTTTGAATATGTTTCTAAAAAGCCTCGAGAGAAAAAGAATGAGAAAATTAAACAATGAATCCCAAGGCCACTGCAAAAATCGCTGGTGAGCTCGACACATGAACACCTTCGGATTGCATGTGTCAGAGTCAGGATGTATTCACTTCAATCAGTCAGTTCTCTGGGCGAAGGTACACGTCAGTCCAGTTTGTCCCTTTAACATGCGGTGATGCACTGTGAAATCTCACCTCATCCACAGTAGTAATACTACAAGATCACTGGCTTAAAGCATCCGATTAGCATGCATCACACATACAAAAGCACACACATGAACATCTCACTGTCCTGCTCTCTATGCTGGATCTGAGGGGACAGCCATAAATTAGCATATTTATAGTCCTTTCAGTGCTCTGCTCTCCTGAGTGGCTCCGGTGATGAATATTCATGTGCACGCAGAGGTTAATTTGGGCAGAATGTCTGCTGCTCTTTCCTGTGAAACAACACAGATCTTCAGGTAACGACAACCTCCCCACTGAATACATAGACAGACACACACGCACACCGTGGGATAACTGTTCCAGTTTTACTTTCACCTCAACCTACAACAACATGAAAAATTAGCCATACCAGTTTCTCTGTAGATGTTTAATGGGCCGCTTACACTTCTGTTTATAAGCATGAAATGTGTCATTTCTGTGCAATTAGTTCCGTAAAAGAGAGCAGCATAATGACTGTTTCCAAACAGGTTTCCACTTTTCCGTCCCATTACCTGCCATTGGTTTTGTCAGGTTACTAGAACAAACTGAGCTAGTCAACTGATCTGAGTGAAATATATGTGGAAATTTGGTCTAAGATGTTTTGTAAAACTACATTTGGACATCACATTACATTTGTAGAAGCGTAAATGCTAATGCCTAGTCCTGATGCATTTCGAAAGCAAAATAGCATTCTCAGAAAATCCCACCCACCACAGACCCACCTTTTAGAGGCTCCTCCCCAAAGTCCCCACCCCTCATTGACCACACCCACCAGAGAACCACCCACATACTGCTGACTCCACCCTTCACACAGTCACTTTTCATAGATTCAACCCAGCACAGGCCCCACCTTTTAAAGGCTGTTCCCTAAAATCTCCTCCCCAAAGGCTCGACAACTCACAGACTACACCCAAGCTCTATGCATCACATTAATTAACATGTAAATGTAAGACTCTACCCATCACAGGTGTTACCTTTCAAAGACTCTACCCCAAGGGTAGGCAACATCGGTCCTGGAGTGCCGATGTCCTGCAGAGTTTAGCTCCAACCCTGAAAAAAACTCGGCACTCCAGGACCAACATTGCCTACCCCTTCTCTACCCTAACAGAAAACATCCACCAGATGCCCCTCCATTTATGACTGGCTCCACCCACCAGAGGCCTCATCTTTCAAAAGCTACTTGCTACTTGCTCCATCTTTCATAATCCAAGACCCCACCATAACAGAACACATCCACCAGATGTCCCACCATTTACAGGCCCCATCCCTTCACAAACTCAACATCTCAGACACCACCCACCACAGGCCCCACCTATGAAATACTCCTCCACAGAAGACCAAGTCCAACAGACTCCACTCCCAGACCCCACACTTCAGAGACAACACCCACAAGAATCCACCCACAACAGATCATAGGATCCCCCCTCCAAAGAGCCCATGCCACAAGCCCCACCCCTCAACAACCACACCTCTCAAAGATTTCACCTACCATAAGCACTACCTTCCAAACAACCCTCACCAAGACCCCACCGTCCATCTCTCAATGACCCCACCCCCCTTAATCTCCATCCCTCATATAAATTCACCTCATATACAACAGGTCCTACTTCTCAAAAAACCCACCCTAACAGAACACATCCACCAAATGCCCCACCCTTTATAGACTAATGGCACCACCCTTTCATAATCACCTCTCAAAAACCCTACCCTAACAGAACACATCCACCAGATGCCCCACCCTTTATAGACTAATGGCACCACCCTTTCATAATCACCTCTCAAAAACCCTACCCTAACAGAACACATCCACCAGATGCCCCACCCTTCATAGACCCCACTGATGACTGACTCCACCCCTTCACAAGCTCAACCTCTCAGACTCCACCCACCACAGGCCCCACCCATCAAAGGCTCCTCCCTCCGAAGAGCCAATGCCACAGTCTCCAGCTCTTCATAAACTCCACCCACCATATACCCCCACCAATCAAAGGCTCCTGCCCCCAATCAGCCATCCCACAGGCCCCATCCCTCACTGTCAGGCTTACTTGATGTTATCAAGGCATCCAGAGTCTGGCTTCAGGATGGCGGTGTGGTGGAACATCTTGTAGAGAGCGATTCCCAGGAAGATCACATTCAGCTGGGAAGAACAGAAGCACATGATTAGTTGAGGATTCACACATGAGGAGACCAGGGGCCTGTTTCATAAAACAAGTTTACCAAACAAGCCAGGCTTATTTCAGTTCCCTATCTGTCGGTCACTACGAGTTATGTCGTGACGACATAGGGGATTTACCTGGAAGCCCCGAACATCTCTGACTAAGAGAAAACGCCAATGAAATTGGCTAGTGGATTTTGCATACCTGAGCCACTCCCCGTGCATACGGGTATAAAAGGGCGACAGGTGCATCCACTCATTAGATTTTTGCTTCGGAGCCGAGTGGATGAGAAGAGTGCTGATCTCCACAAAGCCGTTCAGTGTCTGGGCCGCCGACACGCTGAAGCTGCGTTCGTGGATGACTCATGCGTCTGTTGTGGGCGTATGAGCATGATTTCGCTGCGATCTCGCCTTTCCTTTATGAAATGATTGGCACCCTCTGCCGCCACCTGTGCGGATCTCTCTGGCTCGAGCAGAGGATCGCCGGCTGACGCTCTGGGAGATCTGAGGGTTACTGTAAGAGCCTCTCCGCCGGGCACGCCCCCACGGACCTCTTACTCCTCACGCAGCGAACATCCCGTCCGGTTCCCGGGTGATTTCGCTGGTCTGTCCCACGGGGCGCCATCTGTAGATAGGATTTCATTGGTGCGCCATCTGTAGATAGGATGTCGATCGCAGCATCGGGGGATGGGTTCACGTCCTCTGAGGATGAAGGTGCGGTGGGGCTGCCCCCCTCGGGTGTTGTCGCCACCGCCGCACCGGACCCAGAGCTGACGGCCATGCTTGCCCGGGCAGCCGTGAGCATCGGGCTGGAGGTCAATAGACCGCCCAGTCCCGAGCCCTCGCGGCTGGACGATTGGTTTCTCGGAGCGGGGCGCGGCTCACAACCGTGCCCTGCCCCGGTGCCTTTCTTCCCGGAGGTGCATGAGGAGCTGACGAGTTCGTGGATGGCCCCTTTCACGGCCAGAAGCCGCTCGTCCGCCTCCTCCATCCTCACTACCCTCGATGGCGGAGTGGCCAGGGGGTACGCGGGCATTCCCCAGGTGGAGAGAGCGGTCGCGGTGCACTTGTGCCCACGAAACGCCGCCACTTGGAGGAACCGTCCGCGTCTCCCGTCCAAGGCCTGTAAGCTGACAGCCGCTCTCGCGGCCAAAGCTTACAGTGCTGCGGGCCAGGCAGCCTCCGACCTGCACGCCATGGCTATCCTGCAGGTTCACGATAGCCAAGGCGCTCAAACAGGTGCACGAGGGTAGTACCGACCCGGGGTTGAGGCAGGAGCTGCGCACGGCGACTGACTTCGCTCTATGAGCGACGAAAGTCACGGCGCGGTCCCTCGGGAAGGCGATGTCCACCATGGTGGTCCAGGAGCGCCATCTCTGGCTCAACCTGGCAGAGATGAAGGACGTCGACAAGGCACGCTTTCTCGACGCCCCCATCTCCCAGGGAGGGCTGTCCGGTGACACTGTCGAGGGCTTCGCCCAGCAGTTCTCGGCGGTACAGCAGCAGACCGAGGCGATCCAGCACATCCTGCCCCGGCGTGATGCACCATCCACCGCTGCCCCCGGGGCCAGGCCTCAGTCTGCCCGTCGCCGTGGGCACCCTCCTGCGTCCTCCAGATCTGCTCCGCCCCAGGCCGAATCGACACATAGGCCGGTGCGTCGAGCCTCTCGCAAGAGAGCGGCGCCCCCCGCGTCCCAGCCAGGCCCCAAGTCGTCCAGAAAATCGACGAAGCGGCCCTGACGCGGGCAACCCGGAGATGTTGGAGTTTGCTCTTTCTCAGGAGACGGCGAGAACAGTTCCTGAAGGGGGCCAGGAGGATGAATCCCTCCAGGCCTCCCCTTGTGCCCTCTTGGGACCTCTCTATCGTCCTGGCTGGACTTCAGAGGGGCCCCTTTGAGCCGCTGGACTCAGTCGAGCTGAAGTTCCTGTCTCTTAAGACAGCGCTCCTGACCGCGCTCACTTCCATCAAACGGGTCGGGGACCTCCAGGCGTTTTCGGTAAGCGAAGAGTGCCTTGTGTTCGGGCCGGTCTACTCTCACGTTGTCTTGAGACCCCGGCCTGGATACGTGCCCAAGGTTCCCACCACGCCCTTCCGCAATCAGGTGGTGAACCTGCAAGCACTGCCCTCGGAGGAGGCAGATCCAGCCTTAGCGTTGCTGTGTCCCATAAGAGCATTGCGCATATACGTGACCCGCACCCGGAGCATCAGAAGCTCCGAGCAGCTCTTTGTCTGCCACGGAGGGCAGCAGAAAGGGAAGGCTGTCTCCAAACAGAGGTTGGCCCACTGGATAGTGGAGGCCGTCGCCTTGGCGTACCAGTCGCAAGGCGAGCCGTGCCCCCTGGGGGTGAGGGCTCACTCCACCAGGAGTGTTGCCTCCTCCCATGCGTTGGCGCACGGTGCCTCTTTGGCAGACACCTGCAGAGCTGCGGGCTGGGCGACACCGAACACCTTCGCAAGATTCTACAATCTTCGCGTTGAGCCAGTTTCTTCCCGTGTATTGGGTAAGTAATGGGCGAGAAGAACTGGCCGGTGTCACGCTTGCTGCGCCATTCCCCCTCACCCGGGGATACGAGTGCCTTTTTCTCCCCCAGTTCAGTTCCCCGGATGGTGAACCCTGGTGGAATCCTCCAAGCAGCCCCGGCAGTCAGACTGGGCGGAGCAGTCTGACGCCAGGCCCAGTACTGGTGTTAGCTCGCCCGGGTCTCCGGTCAGCCCCTGTACTGGGCTAGATGTCCGTATGGCCTGATTCCCCTTCGGGTAATCCCATATGTGTATTCTTCCACGGTAAGGTTTCCCTCATGGTAAACCCATGTCTTCCCTGTGACAGAGCTTCTGTCAGGTTCTGCTGGCAGCCCTCCTCCCTACTCCTAGGTAGGATCTGCCCCAGAGTCCTGTCGTATGTAGTATTGCCCCAAGCCTGGGCCAGTCCGTATCAGTGTCTCCACATGTTACCTCCATTCGGGCAGGATGTGGCCTCCGTAGCGCCCTTCTATGGAAGGCTCGCTTCCCTGCCGTTACGACAAGCTGTAACAACAAATAGGAAAGACCTGAAGCTGTCTTTCACTGAAGGTCGAAATCCCTTCCGATTCCGTGGGAAAAGGAACAGCGGCTTGGCTATCTCCAGCAGCGATGTACTCAGTGGTCCCGGTGGGCACCAAGGTTAGCGAATTTGCACTGGAGCGGTAGGAAGGTTGCAACCTCTTGCATGGCATTTGTCTGTCACGCACTCGCTTGTCAACATCTGCATGCCACAAGGTTGTGACGGGGTTCAGCTTGTGGCGCTTTCCATAGGACCCCTATGTCGTCACGACATAACTCGTAGTGACCGACAGATAGGGAACGTCTAGGTTACGTACGTAACCCCTGTTCCCTGATGGAGGGAACGGAGACGTTATGTCCCCATGCCAAAATCTTGAACCATCGCTGGTTGCCAGGGACTCGTCTCGGCTCCTCAGCGTAAAACCTAATGAGTGGATGCACCTGTCGCCCTTTTATACCCGTATGCACGGGGAGTGGCTCAGGTATGCAAAATCCACTAGCCAATTTCATTGGCGTTTTCTCTTAGTCAGAGATGTTCGGGGCTTCCAGGTAAATCCCCTATGTCGTCACGACATAACGTCTCCGTTCCCTCCATCAGGGAACGGGGGTTACGTACGTAACCTAGACGTTATTCTGACTTATTTTGAACCAAATCAACTGACAATAAGTCAGACTAACTTAAATAAACCTGGCTTATTTGGTAAACTTGTTGTATGAAACAGGCCCCAGCAGTGTTTTAAATGTAGGTTATAGGGAGTATCAGAGATGGTTACCATGATGATGAGCGTGGCAGGGCCTATAAAACTCCAGATGAAATAAGTATCCAACCGCAACCAGCAACTGAAAATGAGAGAAAAACAAATCATTCAAGAATCAAATCTACACACTCACACTCACTCTCACAGACACAAACACTAACACACACACAGAGACACAGACACGCACGCATGGACGGACGCACGCACGCACACACACACAGGAAGTAATACCGCAGGTTGTGTCCAAGGTTCTTGTGTTTTTTGGCTGATACATGAGAGTTCTTTCAATTATTCAGACTTTAATTTCCGCAATTAGACAAAACGTCATCCCTCCTGCGACCACACACACACACACACACACACACACACACACACACACACACACACACACACACACACACACCCACACAAACACACACAGATTTCAGCAAGACTATGCATGAAGACCAGTCTTAATTTCATTGACGTATAATTTTCCATGATTTCCGTCAATAGCATTATTTCACCAATGTAAACAACATGATAATAATAATAAAAAAAACTATTTTTGAATGACAAAAACAAGGACGAAAATGTATTGTCATTTTTGTCAAGGTATACAAATTCTCGATTGGCCATTATTCATGTAAGATTACCAGATTGCGTCTTCAGTGAATGTAAACTGCTGGGAGAATATCGGATGCGTGTAGCAGTATATTGAATCCGTGTGCATTCAGTTTTAAAGGGACAGCAGATTCATTGAGTTTCTCTTGTCTGTGTCCTTGTTGTTAACGAATCAACAAAAAGAAAGAGAAAATCACTCACTGCTCTTGAATGAATCACTTTAATAGCACTAATAAAAATTAATCTAGTCTTAATTTAGATAAATAAACATGTATGCTTTAAAGAATGAAAGATGTTGTTTGCAAGTTGTTATAAAGAATGCATATTATATAACCATTCATATTTCCTTTGGTAGCTTATTTCAAATGAGCACCATGTTCTTGTTACTTTATGAAAAGTGGTTTTATTTCATTTTGAGATAAAGACATTATGTGTAAGAGCAGTTAAATCTGTGTCTATATTGCATGTTCAAATCATTCATATTACCAGATGATTTCTCCAGGAATACATAATGAGTTTGGACATTTTAGAGAAATGCTTAATAAATGCATTACACTGTAACTAAACGCATTCGATTTGTGACCCTGGAGTCGCTGGGGAATATTTGTATGGGAAATACATTGTATGGGTCAAAATTATCCATTTCTCATTTATGACAAAAATCATTAGGATATTAAGATCATGTTCCATGAAGATATTTTGTAAATGTCCTACCGTAAATATATCAAAAATATATTTTTGATTAGTAATATGCATTGCTAAGAACTTAATTTGAACAACTTTAAAGATGATTTTTTGCACCCTCAGATTGCAGATTTTCAAATAGTTGTATATCAGACAAATATTG
>CM049819.1:45414380-45416880 GCA_027422435.1 Schizopygopsis pylzovi | reverse complement strand
GCCCTTCACAGGCTCCCGTTCAAAATGCTCACACCGAAACGCATCTTTGGGTGCGTCCGTCCCCAAGATTGGTTTGCAGCGATCGACCTGAAGGACGCGTACTTCCACGTGTCGATCCTTCCGCGCCACAGGCCATTCCTGCGGTTTGCGTTCGAAGGACGGGCATATCAGTACAAAGTCCTGCCCTTCGGGCTGTCCCTGTCGCCCCGTGTCTTCACGAAAGTAGCGGAGGCAGCCCTTGTTCCCCTGAGAGAACAGGGCGTGCGCATTCTCAACTACCTCGACGACTGGCTTATACTAGCTCAGTCGCAGGACCAGTTATGCGAACACAGGGACATGGTGCTCTCGCACCTCAGCCAGTTGGGCCTTCAGGTCAACTGGGAAAAGAGCAAACTCTCCCCGGTGCAGAGGATCTCTTTTCTCGGTATGGAGTTAGACTCGGTCAGTCAGACAGCGCGCCTCACGCAGGAACGCGCTCAGTCGGTGTTGAACTGCTTGAATACATTCAAGAACAGGACGGCGGCACCACTGAAACAGTTTCAGAGGCTCCTGGGGCATATGGCGGCTGCGGCGGCGGTCACGCCGCTGGGGCTGCTCCATATGAGACCGCTTCAACACTGGCTCCATGGCCGAGTCCCGAGGTGGGCGTGGCAGAGCGGCACGCTGAGGGTCCAAGTCACTCCAGCCTGCCGCCAAACCTTCACCCCGTGGTCAGACCTTTCATTCCTTCGGGCAGGAGTGCCCCTGGAACAGGTCTCCAGGCACGCTGTGGTTTACACAGACGCCTCCGCCAAGGGCTGGGGGGCCACGTTCAACGGGCATGCAGTGTCAGGGGTTTGGACGGATCCCCAACTGCACTGGCACATCAACTGCCTAGAGTTGCTGGCAGTACACCTGGCCTTGAACCGTCTCAAGAGACGCTTACGAGGCGAGCATGTACTAGTCCGTACGGACAACACGGCGACCGTTGCGTACATCAACCGACAAGGTGGTCTACGCTCCCGTCGCATGTCACAACTCGCCCGCCACCTCCTCCTCTGGAGTCGGAAGCATCTGAGGTCGCTTCGCGCCATTCATATCCCGGGCTTGCTCAACCGGACAGCCGACGAGCTGTCACGAGCTGCGCTCCCCGGAGAATGGAGACTCCATCCCCAGACGGTCCAGCTGATTTGGCGACGTTTTGGACTCGCACAGGTAGACCTGTTCGCGTCCCTAGAGACGTCGCATTGCCAGTTGTTCTACTCCCTGACCGATGGAACACTCGGCACGGACGCACTGGCACACAGCTGGCCGCGGG
This sequence comes from Schizopygopsis pylzovi, assembly GCA_027422435.1. Taxonomy (NCBI): domain Eukaryota; kingdom Metazoa; phylum Chordata; class Actinopteri; order Cypriniformes; family Cyprinidae; genus Schizopygopsis; species Schizopygopsis pylzovi. Next base: position 45,415,583 of record CM049819.1, on the reverse strand, counting down.
GCCTTCGCAAATATGCATTTCCCCCAGTGAGCCTTCTCGCACAGACTCTGTGCAAGGTCAGAGAGGAAGAGGAGCAGATTCTGCTCGTGGCACCATACTGGCCTACCAGGACTTGGTTCCCAGAGCTGATGCTCCTCGTGACAGCCCCTCCCTGGCAGATTCCTCTGAGGAAGGATCTACTGACTCAGAGACGGGGCACCTTATGGCACCCGCGTCCAGACCTCTGGAAACTTCATGTCTGGTCCCTAGACGGGACGCGGAGGTTCTAGGTGACCTACCCCAAGGGGTAGTTGACACCATCACTTCGGCGAGAGCACCGTCTACGAGACACGCTTACGCCTTGAAGTGGAACCTGTTCGTCGAATGGTGCTCTTCTCACAGAGAAGACCCCCGGAGATGCCCGATCAGAGTCGTGCTATCCTTCTTGCAGCAAGGGTTGGAGCGAAGGCTGTCTCCCTCCACCCTCAAGGTCTACGTGGCCGCGATTGCTGCCAACCACGACCCTGTGGAAGGGAAGTCGGTGGGGAAGCATGACTGGGTCGTCAGGTTCCTTAGGGGGGCTAGAAGGCTGAATCCTCCACGCCCCCCCTCTATACCCTCTTGGGACCTGTCCTTAGTGCTTAGAGCACTACAACAGGGCCCGTTTGAGCCCTTGCAGACAGTTGAGCCCAAGTTTCTTTCAATGAAAACTCTGCTCCTGCTTGCACTGGCCTCCATCAAGAGGGTTGGGGACCTGCACGCATTTTCGGTCGACGATTCGTGCCTACAGTTTGGACCGGCGGATTCCCAGATAATCCTGAGGCCCCGGCCCGGCTATGTGCCCAAGGTTCCCACTACTCCATTTAGAGACCAAGTGGTGAGCCTGCAAGCGCTGCCCCCGGAGGAGGCAGACCCAGCCCTGGCTTTGCTTTGTCCCGTCCGAGCATTAAGACACTACGTTGACAGGACGCAAAGCTTCAGGACCTCAGACCAGCTCTTTGTCTGTCACGGAGGCCGGCAGAAAGGGAATGCCGTCTCCAAGCAGAGGATGGCCCACTGGATAGTGGATGCCATCACCCTGGCTTATCAGGCACAGGGTGTGCCTTGCCCGTTCAGGTTGAGAGCTCACTCTACGAGAAGTGTAGCGTCCTCCTGGGCGCTGGCTCGTGGCGCCTCACTGACAGATATTTGTAGAGCTGCGGGCTGGGCGACCCCTAACACATT
>CM049819.1:45341880-45401880 GCA_027422435.1 Schizopygopsis pylzovi | reverse complement strand
TTGACGATCAACCGCTTTCAGTCGTTGATAACGTGGGATTTCATCGCTTTGTTAATGTTTTGGAGCCGAAGTACAAGATTCCCAGTCGCCGCCATGTCACAGATATTGTTTTGCCACAAATACACGATGCAGTGAAAAAGCATGTCGTGTGCATGTTGCATGACATAAAAGCAATTAGCTTTACCACTGACATTTGGAGTTGTAGTGTAAATCCATTGTCTCTCATCAGCTTAACGGCGCAATGGATAGATGGCGATTTCACTCTACAGCAAATCATGCTTCATGCAAAGCAATTTCGAGGCTCACATTCGGGTCTAGCGATAGCGAGCGTATTTGAGGAAATGCTTGCAACTTGGGCAATTCCCAAAAGTTCTATTCTTATTGTGTTGCTCACAATGGTTAGACAGTTCACTGTTATATTTCACTGTGCACTTTTGATTGTTACACAACAGTGAACATTGCTACACAGTGTTATGTTATAAACATTTGTTCAGCGAAATTAGTTTGTAGATTTTTGACAACTTTGTGACAGGTTGATAAATGTTTTTTTTTCATATATTATTGTTATTATTATTATTATTAATATTATTATTTTATTATGACCTTGGTTTGGTTATGGAAGTTATTAGATACTGTGAAAATTGTTTGTACTTTCACAACCTTGTGACAAGCAGAATATATATTTTTTTGAGTAACAGTTGTTTATAATTACAGAGAAGCTGTCCTAAAATTATTAGTCTCACTGTGTCATTACTTGGAAAACTGCCACATCCCAAAAAACAGGTATCGGTATCGGCGAGTACCAGGAAAGAAATATCGGTACTCGTACTCGGTCTTTAAAAAATGGTATCGGTGCATCCCTAATATATATATATATATATATATATATATGTGTATATATGTGTATATACAGTATATATAATTTTAGTTTACGTTTTCAAAAGTATTTTATTTCAGTTAGTAGCCAATGCAACATATCTAAAGTATTTTGAATTAGTCTTTAATTTACAAAAATATATATTTTTTAATTATTATAATTTTTCCATAGTTAATGAGATCTGGTTTACTTGGCCGGTCGTGTGCCTGACTACACAAGCACAAGCACCCAGAGTGTTTGATATGTTTGATATATTTCTGAAGGACTCTAAACTTGATCTAAAAGAAGACACGCCCACAAACCCAATATGTACAGTGGGTGTTTCAAATGTGTGGTGGGTGTGGCTACACATAATGTGGGTGTGACTAAGCCCACAGTGGGTGTTTCAAATGTGTGGTGGGTGTGGCTACACATAATGTGGGTGTGACTAAGCCCACAGTGGGTGTTTCAAATGTGTGGTGGGTGTGGCTACACATAATGTGGGTGTGACTAAGCCCACAGTGGGTGTTTCAAATGTGTGGTGGGTGTGGCTACACATAATGTGGGTGTAACTAAGCCCACAGTGGGTGTTTCAAATGTGTGGTGGGTGTGGCTACACATAATGTGGGTGTGACTAAGCCCACAGTGGGTTTGTCAAATGTGTGGTGGGTGTGGCTACACATATTGTGGGTGTGGGTCTATTCCTGATGACTGTGCGTGCTTATTTCATTATTATTTCTAAACTATTAGAACTATTAAGTTTTCATTTTAATTTAAGTTAAATTCAGTTTTTTGTCAAGTTATGTAATTATAGTAAAAAAAAAATATAGTAAAATTATAGTAATTTATAGTAATTTTAAATATTTCTATTTATTTTAAATTTACATTCTCTTTAGTTTTAAATTCAGGAAATTTAGTACTTCAATGTATCTTATTTTAGAGTAAAATGTGTGAGGTTTTCATCTGATATTTATATTCAATAGCAATTTTGTTTCCCTTATCAAATATTTAGTAATAGTTTTTGTTATCAATAACAACACTGGTGCTCATGCCCAAATGTGGGCGTGTTTATGGGCATGTCCAATTCTGTGATGGGCGTGTCACTGCCTCAAATGGGTGTGTCTCCAATCCTCACCATTCTTGACCTCTACTTCCGGACATGACTCACACAGCGTAAATGAAATCTGAGTGGCAAGATTTTATTTAAACAGCATGACCTGAAGGAGACCTGCAGTTCTCTCTTCTCACTTGCTAATCAAAACGTCTGTCAGGGATCTACTTCTCGAGAAAGAGCCTCGGCTGTCGACGGCGCTCCACAGGGCCTTTCTTTATCCGTCAGAGCAGTACACATGAACACATTTCACTATCAGAATTCAATCAGTCCTCGTTTCCTCGTTCTAACGAGCTGTAATTCTCTGCGACGAGAGCGTGAGGTAACCATGGCGACCGGCGGCCTCTTCGAGATTGATGGATGACGATTGTAAGACATTGTCTCCAGACTCAGCATCACTCCAGCTCTCCATGTGTCCATTAATGCGGCTCAAGCCATGACAACCACACAACACTCACCTGTGAGGATCGACCCGCTAAACCTCGCTCTGCTTCCACAACACAATAAAACCCATCTATGAGACCACGCAGTTATGTGGGTGTGGCCATGCCTAAATGGGTGTGGCTTCAATATATTTTCAGAAATAAATAAATCCTGTGCAATGCAGTTTGTCAGTTCAAGCAGGGTGACAAAATGTTCAATAATTGTATTTAATTTATATATTTATTTAATACAAATTATTAGTATTTCAAAATTAGTTTGTTTTAACAATTTTGTTACGTGCTTTTGTATTTTTTACATTTCAGTTTTAGTTTTAATAATTTTAGTATTTCAGCTTTTTTATTTTATATTTACATTTAATCATTTAGCAGACACTTTTATTCCAAGCGACTTGCACATGAGACAAAATGTATAATTTACAATAATAACAATAATAATAATATTATATATATATATTAGGGATGCACCGATACCGATACTGGTATCGGTATCGGGCCCGATACTGAGCTCATGTACTCGTACTCGTAAAAACACTCCGATACCAAAGACCGATACCCCGTGACATCATCGACAGAACGTTCAGTGCACAGAGACTCCGGCAGCAGCGACAGAATGTCAGGCTCAGCAGTGTGGAAATATTTCAACATTAATGATGACAACCCACGCATGGCAGACTGCAAACTTTGCTCCGCAAAAATATCAAGAGGAGGTACAAAAAGCAGTACTTATAATACGAGTAATATGATAAAACATCTGAAACTGAAACACAAAAGTGAGCACGGAGAATTTGCCGCTAGCAGTAACGTTAGCACTCAGCAACCAACCCTGCAGCAAACCTTTGCAAGACGAGAGAAAATGACAAGAGATAACCCGAGAGCCAAACAAATAACAGAGGTGCTTACCCAATTCATTGTTCTTGACGATCAACCGCTTTCAGTCGTTGATAACGTGGGATTTCGTCGCTTTGTTAATGTTTTGGAGCCGAAGTACAAGATTCCCAGTCGCCGCCATGTCACAGATATTGTTTTGCCACAAATACACGATGCAGTGAAAAAGCATGTCGTGTGCATGTTGCATGACATAAAAGCAATTAGCTTTACCACTGACATTTGGAGTTGTAGTGTAAATCCATTGTCTCTCATCAGCTTAACGGCGCAATGGATAGATGGCGATTTCACTCTACAGCAAATCATGCTTCATGCAAAGCAATTTCGAGGCTCACATTCTGGTCTAGCGATAGCGAGCGTATTTGAGGAAATGCTTGCGACTTGGGCAATTCCCAAAAGTTCTATTCTTATTGTGTTGCTCACAATGGTTAGACAGTTCACTGTTATATTTCACTGTGCACTTTTGATTGTTACACAACAGTGAACATTGCTACACAGTGTTATGTTATAAACATTTGTTCAGCGAAATTAGTTTGTAGATTTTTGACAACTTTGTGACAGTTTGATAAATGTTTTTTTTTCATATATTATTGTTATTATTATTATTATTATTATTAATATTATTATTTTATTATGACCTTGGTTTGGTTATGGAAGTTATTAGATACTGTGAAAATTGTTTGTACTTTCACAACCTTGTGACAAGCAGAATATATATTTTGAGTAACAGTTGTTTATAATTACAGAGAAGCTGTCCTAAAATTATTAGTCTCACTGTGTCATTACTTGGAAAACTGCCACATCCCAAAAAACAGGTATCGGTGAGTACCAGGAAAGAAATATCGGTACTCGTACTCAGTCTTTAAAAAATGGTATCGGTGCATCCCTAATATAATATATATATATATATATATATATATATATATATATATGTGTATATATGTGTATATACAGTATATATAATTTTAGTTTACGTTTTCAAAAGTATTTTATTTCAGTTAGTAGCCAATGCAACATTTATAAAGTATTTTGAATTAGTCTTTAATTTACAAAAATATATATTTTTTAATTATTATAATTTTTCCATAGTTAATGAGATCTGGTTTACTTGGCCGGTCGTGTGCCTGACTACACAAGCACAAGCACCCAGAGTGTTTGATATGTTTGATATATTTCTGAAGGACTCTAAACTTGATCTAAAAGAAGACACGCCCACAAACCCAATATGTACAGTGTGCACTAAGCACAGTGGTGTTTAAATGTGTGGTGGGTGTGGCTACACATAATGTGGGTGTGACTAAGCCCACAGTGGGTGTTTCAAATGTGTGGTGGGTGTGGCTACACATAATGTGGGTGTGACTAAGCCCACAGTGGGTGTTTCAAATGTGTGGTGGGTGTGGCTACACATAATGTGGGTGTGACTAAGCCCACAGTGGGTGTTTCAAATGTGTGGTGGGTGTGGCTACACATAATGTGGGTGTGACTAAGCCCACAGTGGGTGTTTCAAATGTGTGGTGGGTGTGGCTACACATAATGTGGGTGTGACTAAGCCCACAGTGGGTGTTTCAAATGTGTGGTGGGTGTGGCTACACATAATGTGGGTGTGGGTCTATTCCTGATGACTGTGCGTGCTTATTTCATTATTATTTCTAAACTATTAGAACTATTAAGTTTTCATTTTAATTTAAGTTAAATTCAGTTTTTTGTCAAGTTATGTAATTATAGTAAAAAAAAAAATATAGTAAAATTATAGTAATTTATAGTAATTTTAAATATTTCTATTTATTTTAAATTTACATTCTCTTTAGTTTTAAATTCAGGAAATTTAGTACTTCAATGTATCTTATTTTAGAGTAAAATGTGTGAGGTTTTCATCTGATATTAATATATAATATAAATGTTGTTTCCCTTATCAAATATTTAGTAATAGTTTTTGTTATCAATAACAACACTGGTGCTCATGCCCAAATGTGGGCGTGTTTATGGGCATGTCCAATTCTGTGATGGGCGTGTCACTGCCTCAAATGGGTGTGTCTCCAATCCTCACCATTCTTGACCTCTACTTCCGGACATGACTCACACAGCGTAAATGAAATCTGAGTGGCAAGATTTTATTTAAACAGCATGACCTGAAGGAGACCTGCAGTTTTCTCTTCTCACTTGCTAATCAAAACGTCTGTCAGGGATCTACTTCTCGAGAAAGAGCCTCGGCTGTCGACGGCGCTCCACAGGGCCTTTCTTTCATCCGTCAAAATGTATTTTCTCCCCCTCATTTTTCACTGTTTTTCACTCCCGTTTATTGTTCTTCTGTTTCTTTCCAGGAAAAGCCGAAGTCAGGCTCTGAATGGAAAATGTAAATGAAGCTTTTAGACTAAATGCACCTGGCTGAGGCTCCGTCCCATGCGACCCAACGCCTGCCAGACGGAGAAAAACCCCTGCGCTCGACCACACCGACACAACAATGGACTTCAATAGAGAAACAACAACACAAAAACAGTCAAATAGCACTAATAGGTGAGTGCATGGCAGCGACTCACAAAAACTCAGCAGGCGTCGAGCTGCACATCAGACGCATCATGTTGGCCTTTAAAAAACCCACAAAACCAACCAAAAGCAACAGTAACAATGCAAATACACCAGCGTGTGCGTGTTTGTTAGGCGTGTATTAAGTCGCTCGGCTGGGAATCGGCGTTGATCATGGATCATATGGAGAGATAAAGACGGCCCACCCGCTGATCTCCCACAATGCACCTCACAGCCTGGAGTCATCAGCAAACAATAAACAGTCTCCGCAGAGATCTGCTCCACATCCACCTGCCTCACACAAACACAGCACACGTCTGTGTTCAGGTTTCTTCAGAGCACATGCTGCACCTCCAACACATCCCGGGATGATTTACATCATATAGTGTTATTGTAGCAGCACTGAGACTCTATAAGATTGAGATTTATATTAGATCAGTTATTTTTGTATTTTCAGTTTTCATTTTCATTTTAGTAAAACAATGTTAGTAATTTGTTGTGCATTTTTGCAATTTAAGTAATTATAGTTACATACTTAAAATTGCAATGAATACAAAAAACTTTCAGTAAAATAAAATAAAAAAATTATTGTGGTTATTTCAGTATTTTAGTATATCAAGTTAAACTAAATTGAAATGAGAATTGTTGCCGTATTTTTTTTTTACATATTTAAGTTAATTATATATATATATAAGAATCAGATTTAAAAGTCTTCTGTCAGTCCTCTGTCGTGTGTGTATTGAGTCCCTGTCTCTTGTTTGGTTTGTTTCATGTGCTTGTTAAGTGTGATTATCAGTTAATTACATCCCAGCGGTGTCTGTTCAGTTTGATTTCGTCTGGTTTACTCGTTACTCTCGGTGTTCCTGGCCGTGTCAGCCTTGTCTTGCCCTGCCTTGTTTGGATTCATTAAAGACTGTTTGACTTACATCCTCGTCTCCGAGTTAAGTGCCGTTAGAAATGTTCTTCTAAAATAAGCAATGTTTTCAGGCTCCTATGTTTAACCTATTCATTGCCGTTAAAGTGAAATAACTGAACCTATACATAGGAGCCTAAATAAAAAAATATTTTAGAAGAACATTTCAAACGGCATTTTGAGGCTTTTGCATCTGAACTCTTCATATATTAACTTGTAATGTTATAAGTCAGAGTTTATTTAATTTAATTTCAAGAAACAAAGTTTTTTATGGTTTTATTTAACTTAACACTAAAAACCCTGATTAACATTTGAAGCTTTAATATAATGCATTATACAAATATTTGAATGCATTAATTAGGCCGTATAATGCACAGTTATAATACGTTATTCATTGTTACACTTTTAGTATAATGCATTATAACACATAATAATCAACCAATTTCAAATTTTGAACATTATAATGCATTTTACATTTGGTTACAGTTATTTATAATTCATTATACATAATAGCTTCCAATGTTAGCGTTTCAGTTTTTTTGGTGTGTATTGCTGGTTTTCACCATGCTAAATGACAAGAGAAACATTAATAAGATACATTTAGGGCTATTCGTAATACCGTTGTGCATTTGTAAATCATTTGTTGCAGTGTGTAAACTGTTGCATTGAAGCGAGCGCAAAAATGGTTGTGTAAACAATTTCTGCAGAGATCGGCATGCAGTGTTTTCACGCGCTGACAGATGAATATTCTGATGTTTATATCTGGGACAGCTGTGTTTGTGGTGTCTCTACCTTCACGTCCACGTGAGCCATGAGCACAGCGAAGTTAGTGAGGTGTGTGCAGGAGCAGGTGGTGTGCGTTCGGTTGGTTCCCAGCAGCCGGCAGTCCTGCGTCGACCAGAAGCCCGTCATACTGCGCTTCGAGTAGCTCCAGAACGAACAGTTGGGGTTGAAACTCTCCTCTGACTGCTGAAAGACGAGGAAGAACAAACTGCGTCAGAGAGGAAAGCAGCGAAACACAACAGAAGCAAGAATAAGAGTCCAAAACCTTTAGCAAAACACTGTCCAAAAGAGTTTAACCAGCAGAACTCAGTATTACTGATCATACAACTGAAGGTGGATGATAAAGGCAAAACTAGATGACTGGCTGAGCCATTTTACCTATATTTCAAAGACAATAGAAGTAATTATGAAATTACATATCAAGATGTACCGGTACTTAAGTGGCTAAAACACTCTGGAGTTCAGCGACTGTAATTGCTTTTAATATAAATGTTGACTATAGTAAAATTCCATTTAATTGCAATTAACGTGCAATTAGCTGTCTGAAAAAAAGTTACTTGAAATTAAACTTTAAATGAAATAAAACATAAAAAACAGTATATGTATCATTTTGATTTAGTGTTACTTGATATTGCAAATAATAAAACATTAAAATAAAATAAAAATGATAATTAATAAAATATATTAAGACATTAATTATAAAAAAGCATAATTATTACATCAGTTACATATACAAAATTGCGTATACAATTAATAGTTTAATTAATAAGTTATACAATACATGCATAAAAACAGCTATAGACACAATTACAAAAAAAACACTAAAAATGACAAAAACACTCAACAAAATGACTAAAACTTTCACTAAAATTAAAATGAAAGGAAACTATAAAATTAAAACTGCTTCTTAAAACTGTAATAGTATCTCAATGATACTAATATAACACTGCTGACAACATTACAATCAGTTTACATGCACGCATATATATATATATATATATTATTCCCACTACTAACATGCAGTTCTTTTTGCACAAAGGTAATTTAGAGTAAAGTCATCAAACGAATCAATCTAGCCTCCATCCATCACGAGGCCTCTAAACTACAATATTCAACCCAGAGAGAACGTCCTTCTGCATCTTGGAGACAAAGAAACCTGAATTGTAAGGAATGGATTTAAACTCAGGAGCCGAGAGTAAAAGACTCTCACTGCTGGCTGAAGCATTATCAAATTAGCCCAAATCTATAACACACAGACCCCCCGAGCAGCTGGCGGCTGGTATTCTGGTGAAATCTGCAGATTCCTGGTGGATTTGCCGATATTTTCCTCCGTGAGTGAATCCTACACACCGCTCTAATCGAGCCTGGAGCCAGAGATTCTGTGAGTCTGTACATGTTTGGGTGCGTTTCAATAAAGCGCTTGGAGAAAAATCACTCAAGCATAAATGCTGGTGGCAAGGGATTTTAACGAGCGTAACTGTTTTACCAATCATGACATTGCAGGATGGATGATAACAAAACAATTAAGACAAATACAGGTATTTATGAAATTGCATATCAAGATGTACTTAAGTGGGTCACGAAACACTCTAAGGTTAGGCTAATTGTGTCTAATATAGATTTAAACTATAATGCATGTTTATTTAATTGCAATTAACATGCACATGAAAAACACATGTGAAAACACCAAATTCAGTTTGCACTTAAGTATATTTTACTTGTAATCTTTTATAAGTCTGTTACCTCTGTAATTCGTTTTATATCAGTGTCCACATCAATGCACAATATTGTTCTGTTTATCAATTATATATATTCAGCCATTCTACTAACTATAATTATCTTTGCACCTATATGTCAACTAGCAGTCGTTAATGTATTAGTAGACTGTCTGCTTAATATCTGCTAACACTTTACTGTGATTGTACTGACTGTAAGTAACTTATTAACTAATCCTAACCTAACAGTCTACTAATACCTGATGTAATGGATCAGCTACTGCGTCCGTGTTTTCCACATCACATAAATCATAACACCTACAGTACACTGTCTAAAGTGGACAATTGAAATAAAGTAGAACCTGTTGTTCAGAACCATATTTAAAACTTCATCTTTATCATTATAGTTATATTATATTATCCTTGTTGTGGGCAGGCCTGAAGGGAATCAGGCCTGAAGCAGGTGCCTGCTGAAAAAACTAAAATGTGTAATGGTTTTACTGGTTATAATGGGACTTGTACTGGTTTTAATGTAAACTGTGTTGGACCCAGGTCTCTACTGGTAATTGGTCACCTTCTATTGGTGGTGAAACCAATAAATCCTAATGGGATATGTCCCAAAACACACATTTTGTATGGTTTTAATGGTTAAAAGTTGATGGTTTGTAATGATATTTGTGGTGGAAATCATTATAATTTTTGTGATAGTTCTATTGGTTTTTACAGAATTGATCACTCTTACTGGTGGCTGAAAGCATGAGGAAATAAGACAAAATCTATAAGAAGTGATTCTGTGTAAATCAGTCTAACCTGTCTAATCACGGCCGAGGCAGAGTTGTGTGTGTGTGTGTGTGTGTGTGTGTGTGTGTGTGTGTTTCAATAAAATGCTTGGACAAACATAATTCAGGCATAAATGCTGGTGGTGTGACTGAGGGACCCGCAGACTCATCACCTCTTCATCCGAGTTACCCAACCAATCAAACACATGATTATGCCAAGGAAATGATGCTTTATTCTGACAACAAATCTCACTGCGAGCGCAACACAACCCGCACGGCTCGTACCTGAATGTGCCGCACGGTGAATATGACGGGGTCGGACAGGTAGACTTTGTTACTGTCTTTGTTGATGGCTGCCGTTATAATGGGAGAGTTGACGATGACAGAGTAGTTTGTGTTCAGCGTCTCGCTGCTGAACTTCATGCTGGCGTTTTCAGTGGACAGATATGAACCCAGATGCTTGTACAGGACGAACGCCATCCGGATCTCCCCTGAAAGACAGAGCGCCTGTTAGTCTCTGGATTCATTTATTCTGCATTTTTATGACAAAGTCTAGTTCTTTCAGTTAGTTCAGAAAATGTTGGCTACCCAACAGAAGCTGAAAAAAGCCTCACATTTGAGAGAATCAAATAAGTTGGTCAATCATTTGGGGATTATTGGGGAAAAAATGCCACCAAATCTGAGAAATATGCAGATTGGCCCTGAATATGCCTCTTTATGAGTTTGTTTTGAATATTTAAAGCATATGCACACATGCAAGATAACAGTTTTTAACAGCAAATAACAGCATAACTGCAAATGTGATATTGATTTTATACTACGGTTAATAACAAGACATTAATATTAAGTATCTTAGCATTTTGGACACAATGTTGTCTGTTTTTGTTCTATGTCACAAGTAAAAATAGCTTCAAACAAAGCCACAGCAGAACCGTTGCACATTGTGTTTTGTTACTGAATGAATCGGTTGAGTCAATGATTCAATGACTCACTTATTATAACAGTCACTTGTTTCATATTTAAAAGTACATTTGATATTTCTATACTGAAATTGTTAAACTAAAACACGCCTCTTATAACATTAATCATGTAATTGTAGTGTAAATGCATTCATGGCGTCTCTGAGATGCATCAAACGGTTGGGAGTGTTTCGAGTTTATGTTTTTGAAAGAGGTCTCACCAAGGCTGCATTTATTTGATAAAAAAATGTATAAAAAACATTGGATTAATATTAATATTAATACATATTACTATTTATTAAGTCCCAATATACTGTTTTTGCACATCTTATTTGTTGTGCACTTTTTATTCTATTGCACATTTAACTCTTTATTTCTCTTTTTTTACCATATATATGCTCTTGTGTTGTTACTTTTATATAATTCTTATTTTTATTCTTTTGCACTGTCCACTGAGCGGACCTGATTTGATTTACAGTTCACTTCTGATTATACCCTGTATAATGTATTATGTGACAAATAAAGAAACCTTGAATGAATGAAATGTGTAAAATATTATTACTATTTAAAAAAGCTGTTTTCTGTGTGAATATATGATAAACTGTAATTTATTTCTGTGATGCGCTGCTGTATTTTCAGCATCATTACTCCAGTCTTGTGTCACATGATCTTCAGAAATCATTATAATATGCTGATTTATGATCAAGAAACATTTCTGATTATTATCAATGTTGAAAACAGTTGTGCTGCACAATATTTTTTGTAAACCGTGATACATTTAATTTTTCAGGATGACTAGATGAATAGAAGTTTAAAAGAACAGCGTTTATTTGACATATACATATTTTGTATCAAAAACTGATAAAATGTTTTGATCAATTTAATGCATTGTTGCTGAATGAAAGTTTTTTTTCAAGTTTTTATTAAAAATGAGACTTTATATGCAGGTGTTGTGCCACTTCTGAAGAGCAAAGATGGATTTTATTGACCACGATTTAATTTGATTGGTAACCACCTTTAGGGTTTTATTAATCTGAATTTATTAGATGATGCATACTGTACATTTAAGCTTAGAAAAACTTTGGCCTTATAAAAGCCCTCCTGGAAATGACTTTAAGTGGGCAAATATTGGCCCTTAATGGAAAGGTAATTTCTTTAAGCGCGTGAGTGATCAGAGGGGAGCTCGTTTGAGAGATCGGTCACCTGCTTAAGTCTTTACAAAGCCAAAGCCACGGTATAATAAAAACTTGTTCAATCTGCCGTTGAGCAAGGCCTGAAGAGGCATAGAAAAACTCTTCATTACCACATCATAGAGAGCAAGCTGACCGAAGCGCTGTTTCAGGCCTTATATTAGAGGAAAAGAGCAATGAAGGGACATCATTTGAGCTTTGATTAGATGGGATTCGGTAGATCATGTTATGAATACATAACACTCATAATGCTTTGCTCCTCTCGGCAGCATTTACTGAGAGCCACAAAGGTTTGGAGTGAGCGAGAAAAAATTACCCGCAGAGTCGATTTGATTCAGCTTTATTGAAATGTCATTAGTGCTTTACTGAGATACAGTTCTGCTCGTTATTTTCACGTCTCACTTGCTTTATTCGTGAAAAATCACCCCACCACCGCCTCCCTGTCACCTCTGGATCACCGACTCACAAGAACACTAAAGGTGTTTATATTTATTTTTTGTTTCTTCATTTTTTATTTTAGTAAAAGTAAACATTTTGTTGTGCATTTTTTATTATATAAATGTCTTTATAGTTTCATTAATTTTAGTTGTAGTTCTTTTAGTACTTCAACTTAAAGTAAAGGGAAAGGAGAAGTGTTGCCTTGGCAACTAATTTAAATAAGTTCAAGGTTTTGGGTATTTTTTTTGTTCAGTTTATGTATATTTTACGGTTTCAATTTCTAGTTTTACTTTATTTAGTTATGCTGATTTTACTACAAGTTAAGCTAAACAAAAATAAGAAATGTTGCCTTGGCAAATAGTTAAATTAAATATTAAAATACTTAAAATTAAATACAAAAATACTTTATACATTATTTCAGGTAATGTTTTAAGCATAAACTTGTTTAATGTTTTATTTTATTGTATTTCATTTAATGTTTAGTTATTTTTTAATGGTTTTAGATTTTAGTTTGAGTTATTTTAGCAAAACTTTATTTGATCAAACTTTAAATGAAAAGACGATATTGCTGCCTTGGCAACTTAGTTAAATTTTTTTTCTTAATTTATTACATTTAATGTCTATTTTTTATGGTTTTATTTGTTTTTACTTTATTTATTAATTCAAAATGAAAATTCTAAATATTGCATTGGCATTAGTATATATATATATATATACACACACACACATATATAGAAATATAATATATTATATATATTTTATTTAAGTTACTGTTAAATTGCTGTAAGTTTTGTATTTAATTATAGTTTTGTTAGTACTTATAACCTGCTTCACTGAAAGAACCTAGTTTTTGTTTTATGTCATCGTAGTTGACTTTAGTTTGAGCTGGCGTCTCATAACCGCGCGTCTGTACCGTTTCTGCCGTGCTGTTTCAGGGTGTTGGCTGACAGGTGGATGGCGTTTCCCTGGCCTCCCGTCTGTGGAAACTTCAGATCGGGAAGATTTCCGTCTGTGCTCATCCTCGCCACCTCCAGCTCTAAACAAAGACAGAAACAGTTCAACCAGAAAAACTATCCACACCACGCATGACAAGCGAAGACAAAAAACTCATCACCAAACACCAATGACTTGTACATATGGGTACAGTCACTTCATACACTTCAAAACTGGTGCAACAGAGGTGGAAATACCATTTATAAGTACATTAATTATGT
The DNA here is from genome assembly GCA_027422435.1 of Schizopygopsis pylzovi. NCBI lineage: Eukaryota > Metazoa > Chordata > Actinopteri > Cypriniformes > Cyprinidae > Schizopygopsis > Schizopygopsis pylzovi. The sequence goes on along the minus strand of CM049819.1, from coordinate 45,388,071 downwards.
TTCCATCTTTGTTTCCACAGTTTGGAAGTGTCTTTTTCTCTTCTAAAGAAGGGGTGCCAGTACTTTTGTCCATATAATGAATGTTCAAGTCATTGGTGTTTGGTGATGAGTTTGTGGCTCATTTAAAGTCACACCAGAGGTGTTCAGCTGCTTTCTGCAGACCAGTCAAGTTCTTCCACACTGACTGAATCATCATTTCTCTTTGATTCTTGTCTTATACACAGAGACACTGTCATGTTAGAATAGAAAAGGGTCCTGTCTATAAAATTAGAAGCACACAATTCCCTAGAATATCATTATATGCTTAAACATTAAGATTTGTACTCATGGAAATTACTAAAGTAGTCAAACCTTTCATTAGAAGGGGGTGCCAATACTTTTGGCAATATAGTGTATGTGCTTCATCCCACTTGTGTGTTATTCTGCAATCTACTGATTTCATACAAGCATGTTGTGTGAGGTATTTAAATTGTAATTCACTGAAAAGCTTGATCTTTATTTGATGTACAATAAAATTGCAGCAATGTCCAATTCGTAATCATTCCTCCGAAAATATTTTTTTTTCAATTAATCGTTGAATCTGAATGATTGAATCACTAATCAGACAAACGAAGTTCTGTTTTTGCATATGTGGATTCCAGAGCTAGATTCATTTGATCTGGATTGTCCAAACACATCTCAGTTGTTCTCATAGCAACAGGTCCGTAAGACCAAACGCGCTTGGAAACAGGCTTATGTGACGTAAATAGGATTGAACTGCAGGTAATACTTGAAGTCCGTCACAGCTGCTGCTTCTGCCTTACCCTGCACCCTGTTGCTTTCCGTTCACACTGACCACGTCTATACTGTTTCTCTTTCAGCCAATGCTCCTTCGTGACAGTAGTTGAACCAAAAGAGAAACTTTGACAATGCACATTTTTAAACGCAACGATGCACGGCATGGAAGCGTTTGCGTCACATACTTGCATTTATTATGCAGTTTGAAAAACGGAGAATGAAACTCGTGCTGTGCTGTTTGCACAAATCAAAGCATCTCGTGCTGTCTGAGATTTCAACAGTGATTCCGCGCAGCTCTCTAATCAAAGTATGAATGCACTGACTCACTGCATCACGCCAGGCCTGAAGCCTGATTTTGGGCATTCATAAGCATGCTTTCAGAGAAGCTGAAAAGAAAGTCAGCCGCAAAATCCCTCTGCATTTACACAAACACTTATCAAACCAAAATTAGCATTAAAAATCCCGAAAGAGACTCACGGGGCGACGCGGGCCCGCTTACCACCGCTGCAGGTATTCGCCGCCGACAGGACAAAGGACAGCGATAAAGAGCGGTGGGCAGAACCAGACGACTATAGCTTGCAGGAATACTTTTTCATTCTCCCAGCGTCTCTGTGAAAAGCTTAAGACTGCAAACAGCAGGCCGAGATGCTGTTGTGCCTCGAGAGAAATCAAAAGACGGTTTAAATAACACGTTAATCGCACCAAATCTGCTCGCTAGATTATAAACGTGAGGACAAACATGCTTTCCATCAAAGAGAGGGAAATTTAAATACAATGGCATGCCTTTTTTTTTAAAGCGCATTATATTCAACCGAAGGAGGAGGATAACAACCACTTCAGGGTAAGTTGGCAAAAGATGAGCATCCATTCTCACACACAAACAGGCTTTTATTTCCCCAAACGACTGTGTCATCAACACTATCATCAGATGGCAACGCCGCTAATCTTCTCTCGATTCTCCACATGGCGCGAAGTTGGCACTCTGCGTCGCCTTAAAGAGATAGTTCGCACAAAAATCATAAAGCAAACCCGTTTGACAAACATGCTTCTCTAAAACACAGAAGGAGATCATCTGAGGAACGTTCAGAGGGGTGTAGCTTCAAAACCAAAACAGATTAAAGCTAGCCTAAAGGGTGGTCCAAGTCTTCTGGACGTATGATGGCTTTGTGCAAGCACGATTCCAAGTCATTCATATTTCTATTGATTTGTGTTTGTGTGCATTCACAACATACAACCCAGGATCATTGAGGGCAAAAAGTACCTGTGGCGATATTTCTAAAACGTATATTATCTAGCATCTTACAGTGTTAAAGCACAATTTCCAGTAAGTTGTGCTGAAACATGAATGTGAATCTGGCAGTGTTTTACATTGGTTGTTGTATGTATCACAGCCTGGTTGAGTGGCGTTGTACGGTAAATACTCTATAGTGTATGAAAATAACATACTGTCCAGTCTAAATCTAACCAATGAGATTTATCAAAAGCAAAAATGTGATAAAAACTAATTTTCTGAAGCAATCATGTCATTTTAGCTTGTTTTTGAGTCTTTGAGCTTTTTTATTGTGACTGGTTTTTCATAGAACTTGTATTTTAACATGTTGTATTTTTAAACGTTAACACGTTTACTACATCAGAAAATCTGTATATATGGAGCTTGTTATGTGATGCAAATGTCAAAATGCTTAGTTTACAAACAGTGCCGATCCTAGACTTCTGGGGGCCCTACACAACGTTACCCGGAGAGGTTGATGAAAGAATGGATGAAACGAATTAACTCTCCGTCTCGAATCGCGCTCACGAAAAGCGCTTGAGAGTCAGTATCTCTTCCGCGGCTCAGTTTTTTTTTTTTTTTTATAAACTCTAAGACATTCACGTTGCATGATTTCACAGATTTTTACATAGAGGGGGTGCACCACATTAGAAGAAATGATCATTCATGTTTTCATAACCACTGGCCAAATTCAAAAGCTTAACTAAAATGAAATCATCTTTGAGAGCTAGGGGACCCCTGGTGTTTCGGGGGCCCTACGCAGCTTGTGTATTCTGCGTATAGGGAGGACCGGCTCGGTTTACAAATCATGCGCTATGGTAAAAGTGTTTCGAGGTTATAACATCGTATTGTACAAGTAACTACTTGAAAATAAGTCTTTATTAATCAATAATTTATCTGTAATCATAATGTGTGTGCTAAGGATTTAAATTATTCTTGTTTTACAGTCACTAGTGTTTATTTCAGCTCAAAACTGCAGTGAATTTTAAATTTAGCAAAAATATAGGTAGAGACAGTTTTTCCAATGAGCCTTGATTGCAAACAGCACTTTAGATGCATTGCCAAGTTTAACGCCAAACGTCACGGTTTTTTTGCATGAATAATTATTACATCTCAGTATGTTTCTCACAAAATAACATGACTTGGAATACAGTGAAAAAGATGAGACGGGAGCACATATGAATGCTTTTTGAAGCTTGACTATTCACCGTAAACATGGTTTTCCAAAGTTTTGAAGTAAACAAACCAGAAAATGCTATTTTTCTGCAAAATTTCACATTTATTCAATGCGTTACCTGCCATTTCTTTGAAATGAATTGTAAATTTGAGAGTGAGAATGGGTCGGACACTGTATTTATGGAAACAGCATCTCTTTGTGTGTTCCACAGAAGAAAGAGTATAATATGGGTTTGAAATGACATGAGAGTGTGTAAACTTTTCAATTTCGGCTGATGTATTCCTTTAACTGAAGGCTGCTTTTCATCTCGCCGGTGCCAGTGACGGACTCAGCAGCCCCACGGGCCAAACAAACCGTATAACGCTACAAACTAACCCCATCAAACAGGGCCTGAAGGTCTGCTAAAGGTGTCACAGCCCATAGATTAATCGGAGAATATAAAATAACCCTCGTAAAAATTTTGTCGGGAAGGACTCCCTCCCGCCGTGGAGCCCAGCTCCGGATCCCTTAATATCAGGAAAAATCTCATGCCAGACACGATAAATTCTGTTTTATTAATTCCCAAAATGTGACCATCTCCGCAGAGAGACGGCAGACCTACATTCTGGAGTTTCCATGGCAGCCCGACCGCCTCAAATCCCCGTCTATAGGAACGGGAGATGCATCCGCTTTCATCCCAGAGGAACACACACACACACAACAGCCTGATCTCGGGAATGCTGACATTCACACTGTGATATTCACAAACAGATGTGAGTGGGACAGAGAAGCGTGGGCGTCCTCAAAACATCTCGTCCGATTCCTCTGCAGGCTGAGAAACACGTCGTAAACGACACTAAATTATCGCTTGCAGCATATGCTCACTCAGCCTTTCGTTTAAAAATGCTTAATTATGCCTTCCAGTGATTGAAATAACACGATTTGCGCACATAAAGGAGTCAAATGCGTGTGCTAACGGTGGCGCGGGGCTGATATGAGGTTCTCTGTGATGAAAGCAGGTTTGGGCCGCTCGGGGTCATGGACGCACACCGCTGATATCTGATAACACAATCAGAATAAAAAAAACTGATGCTTTCCATGGATAAGCCACGCTTTGGTGTCATTTTACTTTACACTTTACACTTTTTTAATGCATTAGAGATACAAATCACGTGTGGTTTTTTTGTAACACCCTGAAAGTAACAATTTAGAAGATGAGAAACATTTCATATTCTTAATTTTTTTACACAAACTGTCGTGATGACAGCATTCAAAGCTCAACCATGAAGTCAAGTAAGGGATAATCAAGGTTCCCCTCCGGGAACGAGACGCTGCGTCGAAACGCTAGGGGAACGCCATCAGCGATGTCCAGCTCTGAATCATAAGTGTAATCAGTCAAAATTGACAGCCAGACGTCAGGTGCGGGTGACGTCACGACCAGGATGCTTAAAAGCCCGTGATGTGCAGCCGGCGCCAGCTTTTTGTCATTCAGCAAAGCTCTCTGTGTGTGTCAGTCATTGTCTGTAGATCTGTTATTATCCAGTGAGGAAATAAGAAAGTTTGTTCTAAAAAGGCAGGCAAAGAAAGATTAGTACAGACATGTCGAAGGCAACCTTTAAATCTAAGAGGGGCGAGAGTGGTTCACAGTACAGACGGTGTGTGACTCCCTGCCCTCGCTTCATCACGAGCGGGGATACACACAGTCTGTGCGTGGTCTGCTTGGGGGCGAAGCACGCGGAGTCGGCTTTTGAGGAAGCCGGCTGCCCGCATTGTGAGCGGCTTCCCATTCACACGCTTCGCTCCCGGAGAGCTCTCTTCGAGGAGGGAGTTTTCGCGAGCGCTCCTCACGGTGCTGGCCCCGCCTCCGCTGAGGCGGAGCGGTGGCTGCACTCGTGGGGCTCGCAATTGGATTTGGCAGAGGGATTAGAGACGGCTAAACCCCTATCTCTGTCCTCACCTGCCAGATCCACTGCCCGTTCTCTGGGTTCGGAAGCCCGTACTGCGGTTTCTTCCCCTCAGAGGGCGGGGCCAGTGTTTCACCTATCTCCCTCCGAGGAGGAAGATGTGGAGAGCACTGGTTTTTCGCCCACTCTATCCCCACAATACGAGGAGTTATTAGAGGTAGTTACTCGTGCGGTTGCCAAGTTAAATATTAATTGGCCCGCCGATGATCAGACTGAAGAGCAGCGAAGTAAGCTAGATGAACGCTTTCTGCATAGTAAGTCACTACCTCTACGCCGGAGCCTGCCTTTCTTTCCCGATCTTCACACTGAGGTGTCGAGATCGTGGAAAAGGCCTTTTTCTTCACGCCTATTTATCCCCGCCTCTGATTATTATGGTAATGTGGCGGGGTTAAGTGAGTGTGGTTACAGAGCGATGCCCCGGGTTGAACAGACGCTTGCGAGCTATCTGGCACCCGGTGCGGCATCGTCTCTGAAGGCTCCGGTCTTGCCCACCAAGCCGCTGCGTGGGTCATCAGCGCTGTTGGGCAAGGGGTACGCGGCAGCAGGTCAGGCAGGTGCATGCCTTCACACTATGGCTGTGCTTCAGGCATATCAAGCAGACCTGCTGAAAGAGCTAGATGAGGGCGAGCAAATCAGTTCAAGTGATGTAGGAGAACTGAGGAGAACCGCTGATTTAGCTCTCCGCGCCACTAAGGAGACCGCCCGTGCCATTGGGCGGTCTATGGCAGCAATGGTGGCAGCGGAGAGGCACTTATGGTTGACTCTGTCCGACATGAAAGAGAAGGACAGAGTCGTCTTGATGGATGCCCCGCTTGCGCCTTCTGGGCTGTTCGGCGACGCCGTTAACTCGGTCGTCGACAGGTTCCAGGAGGCTTCTAAACAGGCGGCGGCATTTCAGCGGTTTCTCCCTCGCCGCTCTGTAGCTCTAGGGGCTGCTGGGCGGGAGCAGCCCCAACCGTGTACCAGCTCCTCATATAGGGAGGTCCAAAGGCAGAGCGTTGCCGCTCGTGCTCCCCCGCAGCGGGACCGAGGTCGACAACGCTCTAGAAAAACGAGGCTTTCGGAGACGAGGCCCGACCTGAGGGTCGTGCTTCAGTCTAGGAAGCCCTCGATGAAGCGGTCCTGACGTCTACGCAGGACTGATGAGGGCGGCCCCTGCTGGGGAAGAGCGGGGTGCACCGCATTACACGGTGTCCGTCTCTCCTCAGCGCCCTCTGGAGATCGTCCTGCCAACCCTGCCAGAGTTCCAGGGCGCAGCGGTCTCCCGCGAGTGCTTTTCTCAGTTCTTTCCGCCCGGAAACGTAGCGGAGCTGAGAGCCTCGCCACGCCTTCAGGGATCTCCCGAGCAGCTACATCGGTGGCTTCCTGCCGGTCCTCCGTGTCAGGGCATCGATCTAGCAGCTCCAAGTACACCAGAGGCCAGTCTCGAGAGACTGGCTCCCTTAGTAGATTATTTAGCAGCGTGGAAACTACTGCCAAATGTATCTCGTTGGGTCCTGCAGACTGTAGAGAAAGGCTATCGTATTCAATTCGGCGCTCCGCCGCCACCTTTCAAAGGGTTGTGTCTCACGAGCACAAATCCCGAGCAGGCTCTGGTATTAGAACAAGAGGTCAGCTCTCTTCTGAGGAAGGAGGCCATCGAGGTGGTCCCTCCTCTCGACAGAGAGTCCGGGTTCTACAGCCAGTACTTCGTTGTTCCAAAGAAGGATGGAGGGTTACGTCCAATTTTAGATCTGCGGCTACTGAACCGCTCAGTCAGCTGCCTGAAGTTCAGAATGCTTACTGTAAAACAGGTCGTGTCTCAGATCAGATCCGAGGACTGGTTCGTCACGATAGATCTAAAAGACGCTTATTTCCACATATCCATCCTTCCCAGTCACAGGAAGTTCCTGAGGTTCGCTTTCAGGGGCAAAGCTTACCAATATCGGGTTCTTCCCTTCGGCCTAACACTCTCACCCCGAACTTTTACGAAGTGCGTGGATGCCGCACTGGCTCCTTTGCGACTCCAGGGCATCCGCATACTCAACTACATCGACGATTGGTTGATTTTAGCTCATTCAGAGCAGTTGGCGGTTCGACATCGAGATGTCGTTCTCGCTCACATGAAAGAGTTGGGGTTAAGACTAAATGCAAAGAAAAGTGTGCTGTCTCCATTCCAGAGAACCACTTATCTAGGCGTGGTGTGGGATTCGACCACGATGCAGGCACGATTGTCCCCTGCTCGGATCGAGTCGATTCTCAACACGGTCAGGAGAGTCAGAGAAGGCCTGTCACTCACTGTCAAGCAGTTTCAAAGACAGCGTCCAACGTGATACCTTTTGGCCTGCTGTACATGAGACCCCTACAGTGGTGGCTCAAGTCCAAGGGGTTCTCCCCGAGGGGAAACCCATTCCGCATGATCAAGGTCACGCGGCGATGCCTACGTGCCTTGGACATGTGGAGGAAACCTTGGTTCTTGTCTCAGGGCCCGGTCCTGGGAGCTCCTTGCCGCCGCGTAACGCTAGCGACGGATGCATCCCTGACCGGTTGGGGAGCGGTCATGAGTGGCCACCCTACCCGCGGTCTGTGGAGTGGTCACCATCTCACGTGGCACATCAACTGCCTGGAGATGCTGGCCGTGTTTCGAGCACTGAAACACTTTCTTCCGGACCTAAGAAATCACAATGTGCTAGTACGCACCGACAACACAGCTGTGGTTTCTTATATCAACCACCAGGGAGGTCTGCGTTCGCGCCCCTTATGCAAGCTGGCGCACCAGATCCTTGTGTGGTCCCAGGACAAGTTCCTCTCGCTGAGAGCGGTCTATATTCCTGGGCATCTCAATGTAGGAGCAGACATCCTGTCGAGACAGGGGCCGAGGCCCGGGGAATGGAGGCTTCACCCCGAGGTGGTGAAGCAGATTTGGAGAGTTTTTGGCCAGGCACAGGTGGATCTGTTTGCGACTCGTCAGACATCGCACTGTCCCCTCTGGTACTCTCTGACTCATCCGGCTCCGCTGGGGCTGGATGCTATGGTACAGACGTGGCCGAGGCTTCGTCTGTACGCCTTTCCCCCGATCGCTCTGCTCCCGGGAGTTCTAGAGAGAGTGCGCCGGGACGAGGTCCGGCTGTTGCTAGTAGCCCCGTTCTGGCCGGGCCGAGTATGGTTCTCGGACCTGATTTCTCTCCTCGACGGCTCCCCATGGGAGATTCCAGTCAGGAGAGATCTCCTCTCACAAGCGGAGGGCATGATCTTTCACCCCCGCCCGGAGTTATGGAAGCTGTGGGCGTGGCCCCTGACGGGGCGCGACTCATAGCGTCAGGTCTCTCAACCGAGGTTGTTGAGACCATTCTCCAATCTAGAGCTCCCTCAACGAGGAAACTGTATGGCCTCAAGTGGAGACTCTTCACTTCTTGGTGTGGAGACCACCAGCTCGACCCAGTTAACTGCCCGATTGGTACAGTACTGGAGTTTCTGCAGGCTCGGTTCTCCGCAGGGTTATCCCACTCCACCCTGAGGGTTTATGTGGCAGCTATAGCGTCTTACCACGCCCCCATGGGTGGACAATCAGTGGGCAAGGACCCCCTGATCATACGTTTCCTCCGCGGTGTGCTGAGGCTCAGGCCTAGAGTACGGTCCAGGGTCCCTCCTTGGGATCTCGCTGTGGTGCTAGAAGCTCTCTGCAAACCTCCGTTTGAACCCATCGAGCAGGTGTCAGAGCGTCTTCTTACGCTGAAGACGGTGCTACTTTTAGCCATATCTTCGCTGAAGAGAGTTGGGGATCTACAGGCCCTCTCGGTGGCCTCTATAGACTTTACGCCCGGTCTGGCGAAAGTCTTTTTGTACCCTCGTGTGGGGTACGTCCCTAAGGTCCCCTCCTCGGTACCACGGCCCGTTGTACTCCAGGCCTTTTGTCCTCCTCCCTTCAGGGAGCCCAACCAGGAAAAGCTTAACTGTATGTGTCCAGTGCGAGCACAATGATCAAGATTTTTGTAACTTTTGGAAAATAAATATATAAACTATTTATTTACTGTAATTTATTGCAAATAAAAATAAAAAATAAAAATAACAAATAAGAATTTGTAATCTATGACAAATATCAATTGTCTATTTATATTGTGACAAATTTCTAGCATTTTTTTACTGTAATTTCTGGGAAATATATATGACAAATTGATCAAGCTAAATTATTTTTTCTGTAATTCCCGTGAAATTTGAACGCCAAAACATAAATTATTTTTTTAAGTATATATGATGATGTTCCATCTTTTTTTACTGTAGTTAATGAAAAAAAAAGGAATAAATTATCAAGCACATTTTTTTTTCTATGATTTAAGACAAATATAACTGCAAAGGAGCTCCTATAATCTGGCTGACAATTCATATTTTCGAAGGTTAAGAACCTAATTTCTGACCATTGTTTGTGTGAAGAGAAATCTACAAAACATCAGAAGAGATCAAGTCTTTCATCTGTACAGTGGCTTTGCTCAAACAGTCGAGCGGGACTGATGAAGAATGCACGACTCACGGATGTTTTCTGTGTTTTCCTGCACGACGTCGGTCTTCAGCAGGTTGTCTGCGAGCACGAAGGCGCCCTGTTCAACGGTGTCCAGCAGCATGGTGGCGGCGCGCAGCTGATCTCCGCTCGACAGCTCCATCCACGCCGTCCGTGCCTGCGGCTGCAGCAGGTTATTCACCGTCTCCACCATCGCCTGCGCCCAAAACAGAACTCTTAACATACATCCCGACACAAGTCAGTGCAGTGCTACAAACACAATGGCATTTCTGACAGATGCATCGTGATGCAAAAATCTATGCGTATGCATGCTTAGCAAATGAGACCCAATGACAGGAAAAGATGTGAACCTTCATTACCATGAAACCACGTACAAAACACTGTCATAACATGACAAATTGTTCCAAACACACACAATGATCAAGCAAATATTTCTTCCCATAATTTATGATAAATATAAATGACAAAATAATTAGGCAAATTGTTTTGTTTTGCTGTAATTTATGAGCAATATCAATGACAAAATTATCGAGCTAACAGCTTTTTCTGTAATGAGAAATATTAATGATAACAAATGTAGGCAAATATTCTATTTTTGGAATTTAAGAAAAATATAAATTACAAAATGATCAGGTAATATATATATATATATATATATATATATATATTAGGCAGGCCACTATAGCCGCCACGTAGACCTTCAGGGTGGAGTGGGCTAACCCTGCGGAGAAACAGGCCTGCAAGAACTCCAGCACTGTACTAAACGGGCAATTAACTGGATCAAGCTGGCGGTCTCCGCACCATGAGTCTCAACTTCAGGGCATACAGTTTCCTCATTGAAGGAGCTCTAGATTGGAGGATGGTCTCAGCAACCTCGGTTATGAGACCAGAGGCTATGAGTTATGCCCCCTCAGGGGCCACACCCACAGCTTCCACAACTCCGAGCAGGGGTGAAAGATCATGCCCTCTGCCAGTGAGAGGAGATCCCTCCTGACGGGAATCTCCCATGGAGAGCCGTCGAGGAGAGAAATTAGGTCCGAGAACCATACTCGGCCCAGCCAGAACGGGGTTTTAGCAATATATGGACTAAATCCCAGCGCACTCTCTCTAGAACTCCTGTGAGCAGAGCGATCGGCAAAAGGCGTACAGATGAAGCCTCAGCCAAGTCTGTACCATAGCATCCAGCCCTAGCAGAGCTGGATGAGTCAGAGATAACCAGAGGGGACAGTGCGATGTCTGACGAGTCGCAAACAGATCCACCTGAGCCTGGCCCAAAATTCTTTATATCTGCTTCATCACCTCAGGGTGCAACATCCATGACCTTGATCATGCGAAGTGAGTTTCCCCTCGGGGAGAACCCCTTGGTCTTGAGCCACCACTGTAGGGGTCTCATGTACAGTAGGGCAAAAGGTATCACATTGGACGCAGCTGACATCAGACCCAGCAGTTTTTGAAACTGCTTGACAGTGAGTGACCGGCCTTCTCTTACTCTCTTGACTGATGTGAGGATTGACTCGATCCGAGTAGGGACATACAAGCCTGCATCGTGGTCGGATCCTACACCACGCCCAGATAAGTGGTTCTCTGTACTAGAGAAATACACTTTCTGGCGTTAAGTCTTAACCCCAACTCTTCCATGTGAGCGAGAACGACATCTCGATGCCGAACCGCCATTCGCTCTGATGAGCTAAAATCAACCACCATAGATGTTGTTGAGTATGCGGATGCCCTGGAGTCACAGAGGAGCCAGCGCAGTATCCACACATCGTGAAGGTGCGGGGTGAGAGTGCAAGGCCGAAGGGAAGAACCTGATATTGATACGCTTTGCCCCCAAAGCACACCTAAGGAACTTCCCGTGCTGAGGAAGGATGGAGATGGGAAGTATGCATCTTCTAGATCACTCGTGACAACCAGTCCTCGAATCTGGTCTGAGACACGACCTGCTCGAAGAGAGCATCCTGAACTTCAGTCGCCTGACTGAGCGGTTCAGTTAACTTAGATCTAAAATAGGAGGCAACACCCCATCCTTCCCAGGACTAATGAACTACGGCTGTAGATCCTGGACTCTTTGTCTAGAGGAAGGATCACCTCGATGGCCTCCTTCCTCAAGAGAGTGCTCACTTCTTGTTCCATTACCAGAGCCTAATTGGAGACCACCAGCATGGGAATGACCCTGTTAATAGCCTTGTTCTACAGCATGTATGACCCATCGAGTAGTTTCCATGCTGCCAAATAGTCTACTAAGGGAACCAGTCTCTCGAGACTGGCCTCTGGTGTACTTAGAGCTGCTAGCTCGGTTCCCTGAAGTGGAGGACTGGCAGGGGACAGCCGCTGTAGCTGCTCTAGAGACCCTCAAAGGGGCGGCGAGCCTCTCAGCTCTGCTACGTTTCCGGGCGGAAGAAACTGAGAGAAGTGCTCGCTGGAGACCGCTGCGCCCTGGAACACTGGCAAGGTTAGCAGACCGATCTCCTGAGGGTACTGAGGATATACGTACACCGTGTAATGCAGTATACCCCACTCTTCCCCAGAGGGGCCTGCCCTCATAAGTCCTGGGCCATGGCATCAGGACTGCCTCAGAAGCATCCTATTGGAAACAACGGTCGTCAGACCCGCGTCATCTCCTAGGAAGACTAATAGAACCAGAGTCAACTCAGGCTTCCACACCGCCAGTTGACCTACTAAGGGAACCAGTCTCTCGAGACTGGCCTCTGGTGTACTTAGAGCGGCTAGCTGGGTGCCCTGAAGCGGAGGGCCAGCAGGAGATGGCCAATCTAGCTGCTCTAGAGAACCCCGAAGGAATGTCGAGCCTCCCAGCTCTGCTACATTTATGGGCGGAAGAGACTGAGAGAAGTGCTCGCTGGAGACCGCTGCGCCCTGGAACACTGGCAGGGTTGGCAGACCGATCTCCTAAGGGCACTGAGGAGAGACGGGCACCGTGTGATGCGGTGTACACCGCTCTTCCCCAGAGAGGCCGGCCCTCAAAAGCCCTGGGCCATGGCATCAGCACTGCCTCAGAAGCATCCTATTGGAAACAACGGTCGTCAGACCCGCGTCATCTTCTAGGAAGACTAATAGAACCAGAGTCAACTCAGGCAGGACCCAATGAGACACACTTGGCAGGGGCTCCCACACCACTCAAAAGCGCTGGGCCATTGGCATCAGGACGTTCTAGCCAAAGACTATCCAGTGAGAATGACAGTCCCCAGATCCATCTTCGGCCCGGGAGCACCACTCTAACTCCAAAATTCTGGGGAGTACGAGAAGTGACGTTCCTTGAATGAGGAGCTGGAACACGGTTGGGGCTGCTCCGCCCAGACGTCACCAACCCGTCCACCAGATCCGTGATCTCAATCACCGCAGTGCCTCAGCAGTAGCGGGACCGGACCGCGAGATCACACGCACGGACACACTCCTCGGAGCGGGCCCGGCAGGAGCGGAATGTATTGCAGCAGGGAAAAACACGATCAGCACCTCCTTTTTTTCCTCTCTCTAGAGCTGAGTGTGCGAGCTCCCCTCCCAGACATGTTTTTCTTTATAGCTTTTTTTTGTTTTATATTCATTCACAATATGCTTGTGCAAACATGAATCTTTGCGAAAGCTCATCAACGTCATCCCCGTCCACCTCCTCCTCGGAGGAAGACAGGCAGAGCGTCGAGCCCTTTATCCGGGGGGGCAGAACCGCGGGGCAAGCTTCAGAGCCCAGAGAGCGGGCGCTGGATCTGATGGGAAAGGAAGAAGATAGGGGCTTACCCATCTTCATTTCCTCCATCTGATCCTACAAGCACAGCCACCGGGGCCGGCACCACGAGGAATGCTGGTGAAAACTCCCTCCTAAAAGAGACCTTTCCGGGAGCGAAGCGTACGCAGTGGAAGCCACTCACAATGCGGGCAGGCCCCCTTGTGAGCCGACTATGCATGCTTCACTCCCAATCAGACCACGCACAAACTGTGTGTATCCCCGCTCGTTGATGTAGTGTGGGCAGGGAGGAAAGCACAATCTGTAACGTGACCTGCTTTCGCCCTTATGTTCCTTTGACATACGGAGGCTTTCTATGTTGCTGGAATTGTAACTTGACAAACAACAGTAAATAAGACTCACAGAAAATAGATCAAGACTGACACACACACAGAGCTTTGCTGATTGACAAAAAGCTAACCCTGGTTGCACATCAATTGATTTTAAGCCTCCTGGTCATTACGTCAGCCGCCCATGATGTCTTGCCCATCGTTTGGACTGATTACACATATGATTTAGAGCATGGTATCGCTGAAGGCGTTCCCCTAGCGTTTTGACGCAGCTCGAGTTTTCGGAGGGGAACAATCAATTTATTTCCTTATATTATGAGAAATATTAATTAATAATGATCAATCAAATATTTGTTTCTGTATTTTATGAGAAATATAAAAGACAAAATTATTAAGTACTATTTTTCCCTTTTTGAGGAATATAATTGATAATGATCAACATTTTATAAGACATAAAATAACGAATAATGACAATGATCAAGCATCGTGTACACTTTTTTAATATCTGTCAAATGTATGCGTACACACATCACATACACACACACACACACACACAATCACTCACTCACTTACACACACACACACACACACACTCTCTCTCTCTCTCTCTCTCTTTCACTCACACACACACACACACACACACACACACACACAAACACAAACACACACTCTCTCGCTCTCTCACACACACACACACACACACACACACACACACACACACACACACACACTCTCTCTCTCTCTCTCTCAGACACACACACACACATGCACACACACACACACACACTCTCTCTCTCTCTCTCTCTCACACACACACAAACACACACACTTACACAAAGTAATTTAACATGTGGCTCTGGTTTCTGCTAAGCTGGTGTTCTGTCGATTTGTGCTACTCTGTCAGATTTTGCTACCTCCCATTAAAACAGTGGGTAGTACAATTTGACAACGAAAAATTCTACCTGTCAAATTATGTTTTATTGTGTACTTTAATGTGTACACCTACCACAAACCTTAACCTACCCTTACAGTAATGCAGATACAGTAAGTATGTGTTATATTCGTGGTTGTGGATAGAAGTCATACAGCTACCGGAAATCAACCATAAATATTTTTGTCTACCTATTAGATTGTGTTTTATTAATGTCTACACCTACCCCAACCCTAAACCTACCCCTTACAGTAATGCTGATACATTATATATTGTTGTTCAGCGTGAGAATAAGGATACAACATTGATGTGCGCATGCGCAGTAAGCAGAGGTAAGAAAATCTGACGGGTAGGATAAAATGTCAGGACACCGGATATCAAATTGTTGAGATCAGTGAGCGGCGTAAGAAGCAGACGCTCAGAAACACAGATCTACAGTTTTGGCCGATCGTTCAGCTTTTAATAATGTTTAACCTCCATCATCAAAGCCTCGTCACTCCACTCAACAACAGCACAGCCAATTAAACATTTAAAACGCAACAGGCAAAAGCGCTGCGGTAATGCTAATCAGCTCAAGCCTAAACAAGTGCGGCCAACGATCTCATAAAGTTAGACTCTCTGAAGAGGAAGATGCAACAGCAGGAGAGTTCACCAATAACACGAGACGACCCGCGGATCCTGATTGATAGAGTATGAAAGAGAAACTTACAGGCGGAGAATTCGTTCTGGACTGATTGTGTATTTGTGTGTTTGTCAAAACAGCGCTGATGCTGAAAGAACAGATCAACCAGACACAAAAATTGCCATTTAATCTTCATTGTATGTCTCTTTCTTTACATAAAAGATGTTGTGTTAAATCTTCATGCTTAAATTTGAGGCATTATTCACTGAAAATCTGCAGCTGGATGGATAGGTGCATGGATGGACGGATGGGTGGACGGACGGACGGATGGATGGATGGACGGATGGACGGACGGGTGGGTGGATGGATGGATGGATGGATGGATGGACGGACGGACGGATGGATAGACGAGGTGGGTGGACGGACGGACGGACGGACGGGTGGATGGGTGGGTGGGTTGGTGGATGGACGGACGGACGGACGGGTGTGGATGGGTGGATGGACGGACGGACGGACGGACGGATGGATGGATGGACGGGTGGATGGGTGGATGGATGGACGGACGGACGGACGGATGGACGGACGGACGGATGGATGGACGGGTGGATGGATGGACGGACGGACGGATGGGTGTGGATGGGTGGATGGATGGATGGATGGATGGTTGGATGGAACGACGGACAGACGGACAGATGGACGGACGGGTGTGGATGGGTGGATGGATGGATGGATGGATGGATGGATGGTTGGATGGAACGACGGACGGATGGACAGATGGACGGACGGGTGTGGATGGATGGATGGATGGATGGATGGTTGGATGGAACGACGGACGGACGGACAGATGGACGGACGGGTGTGGATGGATGGATGGATGGATGGTTGGATGGAACAACGGACGGATGGACAGATGGACGGACGGGTGTGGATGGATGGATGGATGGATGGTTGGATGGAACGACGGACGGACGGACAGATGGACGGACGGGTGTGGATGGGTGGATGGATGGCCAGATGGACGGGTGTGGATGGGTGGATGGACGGATGGATATTAATTTTAAAAGTTTTCTTTTTAATTTTTGTTCATTTTTTATTAAAACATTTAAAAAAATGAAAATGTAAGTTTAATTTATTTTTTACTTATTAATTTAGCCATTTTAGTTTAATTTAATTAAATACAAAATAGAATTGCTGCCTTGGCAATTAACTGATTTTTTTTTTATATTTAATTTCAGATGTATTTTAACTAAATGTGTTTTTGTTATTATATTGCATTGTATTGTAATATATTATACAAATTAAATTTGTTTAACTTATATTTAAGCTACATTTATTCAACAGTTTTGTTCATGATAATTCTATATTTAACTTTTAAAGATTGTATGAAAAAACAGGCCTTTTGGTTAATATAGCAGGATTTTGTACGTCACAAATACACACATTTAAATAGTATTTTCCCACTTTATAAGTTTAAGTTAAAGCTTTATTGAGTCACTGATGATTGCGCTGCATGCTTGAGGAAATCCGGCAGACTGAAATGTGTTTTGATGGTTTGGAGGAGTTTGACACACTCACACTCACACTCACACTCACACTCACACTCACACTCACACTCACACTCACACTCACACTCACACTCACACTCACACTCACACAGACACAGACACAGACACAGACACAGACACAGACACAGACACTCACACTCACACTCACACTCTCTCACACACACACACACACACACACACAGACACTCACACTCACACTCACACTCACACTCACACTCACACTCACACTCACACTCACACAGACACAGACACAGACACTCACACTCACACTCACACTCACACTCACACTCACACAGACACAGACACAGACACAGACACTCACACTCACACTCACACTCACACTCACACTCACACAGACACAGACACAGACACTCACACTCACACTCACACTCACACTCACACTCACACTCTCTCACACACACACACACACACACACACACACACTTGTTATTAGCACTCTAATCTACTGTTGCTCTGCGGGTATGAGCTCTGAAATGTCTCTGTAATCCATGGCAGCTCTGAACCGGTCTGTCTCTCGGCGTACACGGGTTCGATCCTCCCGCGAGCAGCTTTAGACGCACCTGACCTCAGATCCGCACAAAGCCTGGCGGGAACGCCAGCAGATTAAACACTGATCCCGGGTCAGGCTGCCTGAGCTCACAGCCAGTTCACTCCAATTCATGAATCATCATCTATCACACAATGCATATTCATACAGAAAACATTTGGTGCTGATCGCAGGTTCACAGTTTAAACGTCTGAGTTTCGAGTGCTCAATGCAGATGGGATGAGTGCATGTGGATTGTGAGGAGATGCGTGATGCAGATGAGGAGGATTCAGGAGGTGAACGTATTAGCAGAACATTAGAAACTAATGTAAAACCGAGAGCTTGATCCGACACAACACACATCAGGAGGTTTAAATACAAATCCCTGCTTTATGATACAAAATACAAGTATTATTATTTATCAGCATTTAATCTGAACAGAAATAGACTTTCTATGACTGGCATACATGCACAATCAAAAATAAATAATTAAATATCTCACCAAGAAATGTCTCAATTCACTCCAAAACTAAATACATATATTAATATTTTTACTGAGATGAATCAATAATAGGGTAGTTGACGTATCGATGTGTCCTATGGTGTGAGTGAAAAATGTAAAAAAAATAAAAATAGTAACATTGACGATAAACCTCTTTCATGGTATTTGTAACTCTAAGTATGTAGATACATTTTTCTCATGTAATTTGTATGTTAAGTTTTTTATATATATATATTGCCTGTCACACCATAGGACACAGTCCAATTTTTATTTGTCAACTACCCAATACTAATTACTCTTAATACTAATAATCATACTGTATAAATATATAAAATATGAACTTATTTTTTATTAGTAGTAGTAGTAGTAGTAGTAGTAATTTTTAATTTCATTCATTATTTAATTGTTTTGCACATTCTGCTAATTATTGTCTTTCTTTCAATTATATGTTCATATTGCACTTACAAGAGTGTGTTTTTCATATACTGTAGCAGCGGAAAAGTGCTTAAGTGTCACAATACTAATATGACAACACAAGACATCTTAATGGACCAAAAATAAGCTGTATATGCGCTCTTATTTTATTATTTCTGACATTTCCAGACAGTTCTCACGACAGCTTCTGCCTCACATGTTCAGTGAGGTCAGACATAAAGGACTGAATCATCATCATCATCATCATCATTTTAATACAGATATATTTCAGGAGTTGTTGGACTTTCTGGTTTCTTCTTTCCTGCTGTGTGAGATGAGGATCTCAGATGAGGATCTGTGAGATGAGGATCTCACACAGCAGGAAAGAAGAAACCAGAAAGTTCAACAACTCCTGAAATATATCTGTGTTTCTCATTCTGCTCTTGTCTAGATGGTCCTTCTCATACATACCAATGACTTCCAGACTGCATTACAGCTTGTGCGTGTGGTGTGCTTGTGTTTGTGTGCTGTGTGTCGTGTGTGTGCTGTGTGTTTTTTGATGTAGTTGTCGATGTCTCCTGTGTGGTTGGTTGTGTGTGTGTGTGTGTGTGTGTGTGTGTGTGTGTGTGTGTGTGTTGTGTGTGTGTGGTGTGTGTGTGTGTGTGTGTGTGTGTGTGTGTGTGTGTGTGTGTGCTGTGTGCGTGCGTGCGTGTGTGCGTGTGTGCGTGCCACTGATCAATCCAATAGTTATTAAAGGCAGAAAACTCATATTGTGTTTTTTAATACAAGTTCTAATTTTAAAACATATATTGCGTGCGGCTTTCATGCTGTGCATATAGACATCGGCTCGACTCATATTGCACTTTTCCAAAAACGTACCGAGGAAAAATAAGAAGTAAAACTATTTTAGTCTGTCTGTCTCTGTGTGTGCGTGTATGTATGCGTACGTGCGTGTGGTGTGTGTGTGTGTGTGTGTTGTTTGTCTGTGTGTGCATGAATGCTTGCGTGTGTGCGTGGTGTGTGTGCGTGTCTGTCTGTGTGTGCGTGCGTGTGTGCGTGATTGTGTGTGGTGTGTGTGCGTGTGTGTGTGTGTGTGTGTGTGTGTGTGTGTGTCTGTGTGTGTGTCTGTCTGTGTGTCTGTGTGTGTGTCTGTCTGTGTGTGTGTGTGTCTGTGCGTGCGTGCGTGCATTTGTGTGTGTGTGTGTGTGTGTGTGTGTGTGTGTGTGTGTGTGTGTGTGTGTGCTTGTGTGGTGTGTGCGTGCGTGCGTGCGTGCGTGCGTATGTATGTGATCCTGGCAGACTGACAGCACTGATAAAGCAGCGGATGGTTTGTGTGTCTGTCTCTAGTTCAGCATCATCGCACTGGGCTCAAGGAAGGTCACATTCATCTTTAAAACATCACATCCTGCTAAACACTGATTCTCCATTAAAGTCCATTCAATAACGACCCGTCAGTCAGAAACGAGCTGGCACATGCCAACCCGCAGCAGCCCGCTTAACCTCCAGTCTCTGATACCAAAACAATGTAAATCAAGCAGTGTGTTGAGGAGAAAGGAGCTGCTACATTTCAAACCTAACAGACTGACTAGTCACTTAGCATCCTAGCAACTGCATAGCAACAGCCTGCATTAAAAATAAAATGAAACCAAGAAATTATCATTGGCTTCATCCAAACATAGAAACAAAAGTAAACTATTTAAAATCCACTCAGCTAGTAAAATAAATTAAGAAAATAAGCTCCAAAAACACACAATTATGGCTTAATAATGTTGCCTTAAAAACAAATTCATTTTCTGATCATTTACTCACACTTAGGTCATCCAAGATTAGGACGAGTTTGCTTCTTCATCAGATTTGGAGAAATGCAGCATTACTTGCTCAGCAAATGATGCTCTGCAGTGAATGGGTGCCGTCAGAATGAGTGATCCACACCACTCCAGTCCATCAGTTAACATCAGCTGTTTGGACTCTCATTCTGACGGCACCCATTCACTGCAGATGCTACACTTCTCCAAATCTGATGAAGAAACAAGCTCATCTACATCTTGGATGGCATGAGGGTCGGCACATATTCATTATTTTTTTTTGACTAAAATAAACTGATTTGATTTTTCAAAGTCAGGGCAGTAAAGACTAACTTGTATTTGTTTGTATGGTTGATGAATTATAAACCATTTACATTATTTATTTGCCTATTTGCTTAGTATTAACGATGTAAAATACAGTTCAACTTCTACAGTAGGACGGTGTTTAGGCCACTCTAAACACACAAAGCAGCTCGCACCATTATTAAACGATTAGTTTAACCGTTAATAATGTATAACGTTCCTGTGTGGCTCAGTGGTAGAGCATTGCATTAGCAGCTGCAAAAGGTTGTGGGTTCGATTCCCAGGGAACACATATACTGATTAAAAAATGTATAACCTGAATGCACTTGTAAGTCGCTTTGGATAAAAGCGTCTGCTAAATGCATAAATGTAAATGTATAATACTGAACTGCAGCAGCACATAAAACAAGACACACAAGAGCTTTTAAACACATCTAAAACTGTAAACTCAAGTCATTAGCATTTGTATGGTCACTAATGTATTAACGCACCTGTGTATGAAGGATCTGCACACCGTATTTTGGGAATTAATTTCACATCTCATCAGCCTCTCTTCACAATACAACCATGATTTTGAATTGCTATTCATGAAGATACAATCATATTTAATAAATGTCAGTCAATCAAGCATTTTTTAATAACAGAACTAGAACTAAAACATTATTGCAGCCGTGTAGATTTGGTTTGCTGGCGATGTTTGAGATATTATTGGTCTGTGAGAGTTTCTGTGAACAAAAGACTAACAATAATGAGCTCTGAGATCGAGTTATCCATCTTTAAGTCTATTTAACAACATTAATGTACAATAATCATCAATGACTTCTCTGTATGCTCATGTATTCCCTCATGTAGACTCACTTATATCTAATAGTAAGTTATTGGGCTCATGAATATTAATCATGTTGCCATATTCACCCATAGTGATTTGCTGAAATTAAAATGCAGACACTGAAAGGTGAGCACTAGCCAATGGGATTACAGCGTGTGCATTAGCCCCGCCCACTATCAAAGCAACATCCTGGCAAATGCTTCTGTTTGGCCTTAAAGCCTTCGTTTAACTTCATATTTTCTGCAAGTTAAGCAAAATAGGATATTCTCAGATATAATTACTATTTCCTAAAA
This sequence comes from Schizopygopsis pylzovi, assembly GCA_027422435.1. Lineage (NCBI taxonomy): Eukaryota > Metazoa > Chordata > Actinopteri > Cypriniformes > Cyprinidae > Schizopygopsis > Schizopygopsis pylzovi. The sequence goes on along the minus strand of CM049819.1, from coordinate 45,366,572 downwards.
TAGTAGCTTATAAAAAAAATCTACTTTTTATCTCTAAATTATGACTTTTTAACAGAATTGTAATTATGGGTTATTAATTGTAAAGACATAATCTCGGAATTCTGAGGATTGCAAAAATATAATAATAATAATAATAGTAATAATAATAATAATAATAATAAGTATTTTCCCTTTTTTTATTCCGTGGAGGAAGCTTTCATAGTCAGAAAAGTGACTAATATTGTAAATTACAGAAACCGAATGACTTCAATGCATTTATAGCTTAGCATGCTATACATTGAGTGCATTTAAAGGAGATGATCTTTTGGGTGCATATGTGACCTGAGCCTCATACATGTATTGAAGGTTGTGATGCTGCTTTATTTCACTGCTGCAGTGAGCTTTAATCATGTTGTCAGCTGTTTATTCACGAGACAGTTGTAAAAGACAATAGACTGGTCAGGCTTCAGTCCATCGGGTCTAGCTTCGCTCACATGAGTTTCACTGAAGGTTAAATCCCTCTCTGATCTCACCGCGCTGACGGTTACACGTCTGAAATACAAGATCTGTGATGTGATGATGTTCTTCAGTACAGTTCACTTTTCCCACAAGCTACAGTAAGGAATGGCTTTATTAATGCCAGCAGTGCCTGCACCGGGTTTCTTTATATAGCATACACACCGAACACAGTGGCAATTCAAAGTACTGTACTTGCAAAATTTGAAGAGAAAGAAAAAAATAAGTTATGCATAAGTCACAGGAATACTCACACGTAAATGAGTAAATGGTCTTATTTGGATCAAACAGAGACATTTTGAAGAATATGTATGCAGCTTGTGTCATTGACTCTGTGTGTCAATCTCCAAAATAGCACCAGTAAATATCATTAAAATACCAAGGACCAGTTTGACTAAATCCCCAAAACAGCGCCGATGGGGGGGTGATTTATTAACAACACACAAATTAAAGAACACAGACGTCACGCAACATCTCATTTACATATCGACCAGCGCATTATACCAAGGGCAACGCAAACTAGAGCAGTCACAAATAAAGAAGAAAGAAATAAAGAAGCCACAGAACTGAAGCAGATTCAAATAAAAAACTTGCGCTCTGTTCTCTGCAACAATAATTGCAGCCATTTCAAGCAAAAAATAATTTATGATGTGCTTTTTTGGCCGTTAAAAATGAAGCAAATACCAGTAATTTGACGACTCCTACCAGTTCATATTTAATAAGGTCAGGTGCAAAAATAACTGTGTCCTCACCTTTTCAGCGTTAGTTCCTCACTGCGCATCTTTAGTAAAACCTAACAGTACTATTTTAACGCCAAAAGACGGTTTGCATCCAAAAAACTCAAAACTGTATTTTTAAGTATTCAATACTTCTACATTTTGTCTTCAGTTTAATTTAATGCTCATGTTTAGTCTTTTTGACCTGATGAGGATTTTATTTTTTCCGTAAATTTTTCACATTGGACTAAAACTTACTAACTTTAGTCACAACTTCCTAAAAAAATAAATATTTTTTTCAATACTTTTTTATATTTTTTCCACATTTTTCCCACCCAGTTCAACTTGTAAAAAAAATGACTGACCTACAAAAATTGTTTATACATTTCTTGCAATGCATAATCCAATATGCATATATGCACCAAATCTTTGATTAAATCCTTTAATCAGTTTGTTTTCTTTTAATTAGCACAGATGTTGTATTTGTTTCTGAGACCGATTGACCGTAGACCTCATTGATCTGAGCTTATGCAACTGTTTTTTTTTTATTATTATTATTATATTTTATTCATTTAATTTTTTTGTTCACTTTTTTTCAGTTCCAAAATGAAACACAAAACCTGTGTTAACTTGGCTTAAAGTTGACAAAAAGACTGAATGCAGGATTTGGTGATAATATAGAAATTGATAAAGGATTTTCAGTGCAACATGAGGGTTAAATGCTTCACAAGACTTTAAATACAGTGCACATGTCATATAGACACATCTGATATTGTTTCATGCCGCTTTTAAGGTCCTTCTTTGGAAGCTTTGGTCTCAATATAATTACTTGGGAAAAGAGCAGCAAGCACATTCTTCAAAAGTTCTCCTTTTACAGTCTTTGTATCAAAGAAAGTCCAATGCGATTTGCATATAGAAGTGTATAAACACATTTATATTCATGCATTTAGCAGATGCTTGTATAGACTCATCCACAATGTCTGGCAGTATACAATGCCACCTTTAACAGTGGTGAATAAATGCATAAATCTATTCCATTCGTTGTTTTGTATAATACTATTATAATATAAAAGAAGACTGCAGTGGGCTTGCAGACTGAGGAATATACTGAATAACGGGCCGCAGCTCTCCAAACGCATGAACATCTCTTTGCTTCAGAACAACAGCGGCTCAGTTTGTTGCGGGTCGTTTATTGATCGTGAAAGGGCATCAATAGTTTAAACATCAAACCCATTTCCCCTCAGAAAACACACTCTGTACCCGTAATGTACACCGAGCTTTGGTTTCTGAACACTATTCTTAACGCGGGATCAGGCCGGGTATCGATCCATCACTGTTATTAATAAGTCAAACTCTGCGCTGGAGAACAAAAGTAAAATAATCCAAACCTCTTCAGCTCTCAGTGGAAATGCACTGCTCTTCCCGTCCAGAAGGATGTATTTTCTGTGACCAGCGAAAGCAAATCATCAAACTCTTCAGGAATATCAGCCCAAAGCTTTTCTGATCGGTGTGCATGAGACGCAACACGTACAAAGCTTTCAGAAAGACTTGCACTTGACCGATGGTGTCATGCTCACATGAACAAAACTTGAGTTCAATTCTCTGAAAAGTGACAGATTTATCATGAATCTGGATTTTATGAGACATATTCACTGCTGTTTGGGGTTGGTATGTTTTTGAAAGAAGTCTCATCTGCTCACAAAAAAGCTGCATCTATTTGATTAAAAACACAGTCATAATATGATTATGATTTAAAATAAAATAAATATCCATGTGAATACATGTAAAAATATAATTTATTTATGTGAACAAAGCAGTATTTTCAGCATCATTACCCAGTCTTCAGTGTCTCATGATCTTCAGAAATCAGTAAAAAATGCTGATTTATAATCAAGAAACATTTCTGATTATTATCAATATTTTATTTTTCAGAATTCTTTGATGTTTCTATTTAAAATGGAAATGTTTCGTAACTATATAAATGTATTTACTGTCTTTTTAAAATAAATTGTATGCATCGTCGCTGAAAAAAGTATTAATTTCATAATTGATTTATTATATCCTTAAGTATACAGATGTGGCTTTATATTTATTTATTTGATTATTATTTCATAAACTGAATTCTGGTTCAAGCTCAAACCAGAGTTATTATTGCTTACTAAAACTAATAAAGGATTTTACATTTTAAATAAATATTGAAAATAAATAAATTAACTAGACTGTCTAATTACTAATATTATTAGTACAATAAAACTTTTATGATTGTTTCTGAACACACTTAAGTGCACTTAAAAAGTGCATTTTGTAATAATGTCAAAAAAGTTTTACTTTAAAATACATTTCAAATCATTGTGTTTTAAAGGAATACACTTATTTTGATGTGTTGACTAACATAATAATACATGTGTAAAAGTGATTTTTTTTACAAACAAATAAATAAATGATAAACAAACAAACCTAAATCGTAATATTTAAAAATAACAATAACTAATAGAAATGGCACACAACAACAGAACTAAAACTTAACCTAAAATTAAAATGAAACCCGAAAATATACAAATAAAACCTATTTATAAACATCAATAAAAAAACTATACAATGATGTAAGTAATATTAAAATAACACTGGTTTGAACTAAATCATACACACCGAGTAGATCTTGAAATAATCTTCACAGAGTGACAAAAACATGGTTTTTCAGGCCATGCTTGCAAACAAACTGGCAAATGAGATCGCTGAGGTGATATAAAGCTTATCTAATATCCAATAATGCTTGAAAATAATAACTACATGTTCCCAGTTCTCAGTGAATTATATAAGGCACCTTTACATTTTACACCATCATGTTCACAAGTTCTGCACTGCGTCCACATCCACGCCTCAACGCAAACAGATCTGGATTCACATGATAAGCTCTGAAACAGATCTTCAGCAACATCTGAACTAGACTTCATCAAGTCTACTTGACCTCTGACGGGTCAAAACAGCTGTTGCTCAACAATCACCAGTGCATGCTGGGAAGGCTGACGGTCACATGACCTGACAGAGCAGAAAGCTGCAGGCGACTGCTGATCTGAGAGCAGCTGTGCTCCTCAAGCTGCATTTCTGAACAACGCTCGATTCTTTCAGCGTGCAAACATGACCTAAAACTAGCTTTATTCAAAAGATAATAAACACAGCTGCTCTCGATGATGCAAAAACACAGAGGCATGGGTAATAATGAGGCCAAGAACAAAAATAGAGCCTTACCTAATTATACAATTAGGAGCTGACTGATAATTGCATTTGCCTTTGAAAATGCTGCCCTTGTGAAAAAGAAGTGCGCTTAAATGTAGTGAATATGCACTTGTAGTGTACTTCAAATCTTAAGTGTATTCTTAATAAACTGTACTTGCTGAAAATATAATATTAACGAAATAAAAGCCCACTTAAGTCACTTAAAGAGAGACACTTTTATGACACACTTGAGTGCACTTAAAAAGTGCATTTTGTAATAATGTCAAAAAAGTTTAAATCATTGTGTTTTAAATGAATACACTTAATTTGATGTGTTGACTGACATACTAAAGCACATTTAAAGTACTTGATTATAATTTTACCTGTAGTGTGTTATGCAATATTATATTTAAAGGCAATATATTTTAAATCTACTAAATTGCAACTAATTACAAATAGATTTAAATACATGACACACAAGATTCGATGGAAATTATATTAAAATATAGTTTAGTTTACCATTACAGTAATTAATCAGCACTTTAACATATTTCAATAAACAATAAAGTAATTATGAAATGACATGTAAAGCTGTACTTAAGTCCTACTTCAGTAGGTCAAAAACACTTTAAGGTTGAACTAATTGCATTTAATACAAACTGAAACTATAATACATTTGAGTTTAATTACAATTAACAGTTCACACTTAAGTATATTCTTTTACAGTATATAAATCCTGCACTAAAATCGTGCTAAAGTGCACTTCTTTTCACAAGCGTGCTCCTGCGTTCGCTCAAGAAAGCGTTTAGGAGCGAGTTTATTATTATTATTTATTAAGAGCGAGATTATTATGGGTAATTTCCATGTTAAATTTGCTCAAGGCCTCAAATGACAACAACACGACCTCACACAATAAACACAGGAGTGTGAATGAAGAGAAAAGCATGAGACGTGAGGATGAAAGCGGTGCAAATATAAAGAGGACAATACCTGGACGAAATATCGACACGAGCGCTCCCTTTTCTGCAGCTGAAAACCCAAAGAGAAGCGCTTTAGTATCAAGCAGAGAACGACACAGTCCCAAGGTCTTTCACACCGAACACAGCGAAGCGTCACTTCAAGCAAACAACGGACCGGAACACAAGCAGTAGCTGTGCAAGGCTAATGCTGTATCTGTATTACTTCATCTTTTGTTTAATTATAGCACAGAATCTGTTAAAGTGCGAGCGAATCTACAAAGCGGACGTTGTGAAGAGCTCCACAGGAACCCATAGTTTGCATTGAAAGCTGCATTGTGTTTGGTGTGAAAGAGTCTTCAGGAGCACATAAATCACATCCTACTGAACCCAGAGGAACAGATGAATGAGACTGATCAAGAACTTCAGCTGTCAGAAGTGCCCTGCGTAAAAGAGAGGCGATCGCTGAAAGAGAAATTCAGGGGAAAGGAACTGGAAGGACATCGTATGTTACATTCAACAACAAAATGCAATCCGTAAGTCACAATACAGGTACAAATTCATATGGTTTGTTGGATCAGTGGTTGGTTATAGTTGACACCAAACTACACTTATTACTTCCATACACCCTCAAGAGGGCATATTAGTACCTCCAGTGTACATATGTGTACCTTTTGAAAAGGTGGTGGCCACTTTTGTACCTTTCGTTCAGTTATAATGGTTTCTGCTTCTATAACTTCACAGCTGACAGATCAGGTGCTGATTGAGTTTCAATAACATCAGAAAAGGTTTATTTGAGTTTGAATAATATTTTCTGTGGCGTTAATGGTCATAACGAACAGATAAGAAAGGATCATAGATTAAGCTTGAAGAGAAATGGAAGAAGGAAAGATTGAAAGATTTAAGAATAGTTTTCCGGAAGAAAACTCTGCGATGATGTAAATGAGAAAGTGAAGTTTGAATAAATGGTTAAAATATTGTTTTTATGAATCTGATTATGCAGAAAGAAAGAAAGAATGAAAGATAAGAAAGTTACAATTAAACGAAATGTAAAGAAAGCAATGAAGAAACCATAAATATGAACTAATGATTAGTATGAGTTAGTTCGCGTAAACATAAAAAATGTGTGTGAATTTTTGTGTGTTATCAAAGAAGAAAGAAAGAAAGAAAGACAACTAGAAAGAAAGAAAGAAAGAAAAAGAAAGAAAGAAACCATTAAATTATGAAACCTAATCATTACGCCTATGGAGAGTCCCCGTAAACCATAAAAACACATGTGTGTGTGTGTGTGTGTGTGTTGTGTGTGTGTGTGTGTGTGTGTGTGTGTGTGTGTGTGTGTGTGTGTGTGTGTGTGTGTGTGTGTGTGTGTGTGTGTGTGTGTGTGTGCGTGTGTGTGTGTGTGTGTGTGTGTGTGTGTGTGTGTGTGTGTGTGTTGTGTGTGTGCATACGTCATGAATTATTGAGTCTCACAGAGGAAGAGTGAGAGAAGGGAACAGATCAAAATAAATAGCAGGCAGGTCTGTCTCTGCTGGTGCCTGAATGTTAATGTAGCTTGATTCCGGCTGACGGCAGCCATCTTTAGATCTCATTACTTTCACTCTTTAGCGGCTCCTGTTCGCTCCTCTTCAGGTGCCTCGTCTGTAAACTTGATCTTGGCATTAAAGGTTTTACTCGACGAAGTCAACACTATGATAGTATTTAAATAATACTAAAATAACACTGATTTGAATCCCGAAAAGGATAAATAAGAACAGTTGTAATTAAAACTGCACAATTTCACCCAATATTTGTGTGTGCTATACATTTTATTGTGATCACTAATGTAGCGTATCTCGATCACTCGTGAGGATGAGCTGAAGATGTAGACGCCTCACACAGAGCTGGCATGTTTCACATCAGTGATCCTGTCCCGAGTCTGAAGCTCAAATCAAACAGCTGTGAAATCAAAAGTTTAAAATTACCGCTTCCATTAATTAGCATGAGAACGTGTGAGCGTGACGCGCGCTGATCGCTGCGGCTGTGCAAAGTCAAGCTTGCAGGATTGTGGGTGGAAACTAAGTGTGAGTTTCACAGAAGACGCGTGGAAACAGGTGTTTGTGTTCACCGCTCGGGCGTCCCGCTCTGAAAAATGACACTCTTAATAGCCAAGTTAATTCATTTTGAGCGGCTCTGTGTCTCAGACAGTACAGCATGGCACCAGAAGAACTAAGATGATGGGTTTGATTAAACTGAAGCATGTTTACATTGAACGCAGTGTAAGCTTGGATAAAAGTGACTGCTGAACATGTGCATTTTAATTATGAATGTATTACTCCACAGAAACCAGTGGCAGTGCCGTGAATGTGTGTGTTGTGTGGATCCAACATTCACTTGCTGATGGATGAATTCAGAAGAGTCTTGACCGGCAATAACACTGCACTTTGCATTTGTGTTATTGTTTAAATGGTTAGAGTAAAAAAAATATTAAATAAATAATAATAATACAAAATATGCAAATAATAATAAAATATAAATAAAATAAAATATGTAAATGATAATAAAATATAAACTAAATATGCAAATGATAATAAATATAATAAATAAAATGGATATAAAATATAAACGAAATATGCAAATGTTAATAAAATATAAATAAAATGAAATATGCAAATGATAATAAAATATAAATAAAATAAAATATGTAAATGATAATAAAATATAAACTAAATATGCAAATGATAATAAACTATAAATAAAATAAAATATGCAAATGATAATAAACATATAAATCAAATATGCAAATGATAATAAAATATAAATAAAATAAAATATGCATATGATAATAAAATATTAATAAATGAATGGAATAATGAATCTTTAATTTATGCACTTCAATTACACAAGCAATAGTCTTTCATTAAAGGGTGTTTGAAATTTGACTTAAAATATATTATGTTTAGATTGTCAAATTTTAATTGCATGATTTGCTGATTAAGTAAATTAATAACATCTATCATCTTAAATTAAAACTTGCGGAAAAATAGAAAAAAAAAGAAGAAAAAAAAACAGACAAATTAACAATCAATTTACTTTTTGTCAGTGAATGAATTAAGATTTTTTTATATATTTTACTATAAAATATATTAAAATAAATATTTATACTGTATTTTTAACCTATAATGGAAATTTGCATTTAATGAAATGGTTTATTAGATGTTTATTAGATATTACATATTAATAAATAATCTTGGTATTTAAATGAATCATCCTTAAAATCCCTACATTTGAACCAATAGCATGTTTGCTGATTAAGTAAATTAATAACATCCAGGGTTCAAAATGAACACTTTAAGATCACCGATGCAAAAATCACATTATTTCTATGAAAAGGTTTGGATCAAAAACAAACAAACAAGAAGGTTTGAAGAAAAAATGAAGCTATTAAACTGAAAAATTAAAACAAAAAAGAGAAATTAAGCTGAAATAAAATATTTTAAGCACATAACAAAATTAATAAGAAATGTAATGCTGAAAAAATAAAACCTAAAAGCTAAGTCAAGATGTTAGTAAATGCTATTATAGTATATAAATATAATACCTTACTGAATTACTCAACAGCCCAAATGATGCCGTTCCTAACGAAGTTATTGGCCAACTATTTCATTTACTCTCCAAAGCCAAGTTTTCCTGGCACTCGGTTTCTTGTATTGTTCAGTTTGGACCCTGTATGTAATATTAATACACACACAACGTCTGAACGAAAGGGTTTTGTTCTCTGAGTGTCTGAAGACAAACTACACGCAGGTCTGGAGAAAACTGCGTCAAAGCGAACCTCTTTAACTCCGCAGAAACTTTAATAACGCTGCCGATTATTCATGCCGCATAATGTCCTCGGAGCGATAGCAGCCTCAGTTTCTCTTCGCCCAAGTTAAACCTATTTTTAAACAGACGGCTGACTGCGGGGAGAAACACAGGGGATCATTCATCCTGACAAACACGGACATCATTATAAAAACACCCACTGCTCTCCATACCGACTGCATCAGAGGACGCTTTATCTGCCTCGCACGTCCCGTCCGTTTCTCTGCTGGTCGAGTCAAACATAAGAAGAAGAAGCAGGCTCGCCGATTTAATGCAGTAATATGGTGTGATTCATTAATTAAAACCCATCGTCTTACATTGATGAACATGATGCAGGACGACTGACTGCGTGACACAGCCTATGAGAATACAGTATGCCCTAAATTCAAGATATGACAGCAGAAAATGCCCCGTATGAGTTTTTGCCTTATACTTATATTATATTATATAGTTTAGCAATATCAAATGAGGAAGAGAGCTGTTTTACCCCAAATATCTGTAGGATTGCAAATATGATATTGATTTGAAAGTTCAATAAACATGAAGTTAATATTGTGTTGCATTTTAGATATTGTCTATTTTTGTAAAATTCTGCCAACGAAGATAATTCCAAACTTTTAGTTTTTTCACTAAATTAAACTTTTGTTTTGAACGAATCGAGTAAGCCAATGATTCATTAACTCATTCATAAAAACTGTGAAATATATTATAATAATTATATATATATATATGTGTGTGTTAATATTATTTTTGTTTTTAGACAAACCCATTAATACCCATTTATTAGTATAATTTATGCAATGGTGAATCAAAACATGTCATTCTAAAGATACTTTTATGTAATGTCTACCAATGCTTTTTTGGTATCTAACACAATAATGACTTCAAATTATCATTTTTTTTGAGGGAGGGTGTAGGGGTGATTATCATGTGAGATTTATTTGATTTATTAACTGGCACATTACGTAGCTAATTCTCCTAAAACCAGTACCGTCTCTGTTATCATCTCCGATACCGTTATCTTCTGTTCTTGTTTCCAATACCGTTATCTTCTGTTATCATCTATTATTGTTTCCAATACGGTTATCTTCCGTTATCATCTATTATTGTTTCCAATACCGTTATCTTCTGTTATCATCTATTATTGTTTCCAATACGGTTATCTTCCGTTATCATCTATTATTGTTTCCAATACCGTTATCTTCTGTTATCATCTATTATTGTTTCCAATACGGTTATCTTCCGTTATCATCTATTATTGTTTCCAATACGGTTATCTTCCGTTATCTTCTATAATTGTTTCCAATACGGTTATCTTCTGTTCTTGTTTCCAATACGGTTATCTTCCGTTATCATCTATTATTATTTCCAATACGGTTATCTTCTGTTCTTGTTTCCAATACCGTTATCTTCTGTTCTTGTTTCCAATACCGTTATCTTCTGTTATTGTTTCCAATACGGTTATCTTCTGTTCTTGTTTCCAATACGGTTATCTTCTGTTCTTGTTTCCAATACGGTTATCTTCCATTATCATCTATTATTGTTTCCAATACGGTTATCTTCCGTTCTTGTTTCCAATACGGTTATCTTCCGTTACCATCTATTATTGTTTCCAATACGGTTATCTTCCGTTATCATCTATTATTGTTTCCAATACGGTTATCTTCTGTTCTTTTTTCCAATACGGTTATCTTCCGTTATCATCTATTATTGTTTCCAATATGGTTATCTTCCATTATCATCTATTACTGTTTCCAATATGGTTATATTCTATAATTGTTTCCAATACGGTTATCTTCTGTTATCATCTATTATTGTTTCCAATACGGTTATCTTCTGTTCTTGTTTCCAATACGGTTATCTTCTGTTCTTGTTTCCAATACGGTTATCTTCCGTTATCATCTATTATTGTTTCCAATACGGTTATCTTCCGTTATCATCTATAATTGTTTCCAATACGGTTATCTTCTGTTCTTGTTTCCAATACGGTTATCTTCCGTTATCATCTATTATTGTTTCCAATACGGTTATCTTCCGTTATCTATTGTTTCCAATACGGTTATCTTCCGTTATCATCTATTATTGTTTCCAATACGGTTATCTTCCGTTATCATCTATTATTGTTTCCAATACGGTTATCTTCTGTTCTTTTTTCCAATACGGTTATCTTCCGTTATCATCTATTATTGTTTCCAATACGGTTATCTTCCGTTATCATCTATTATTGTTTCCAATACGGTTATCTTCCGTTCTTGTTTCCAATACGGTTATCTTCCGTTACCATCTATTATTGTTTCCAATACGGTTATCTTCCGTTATCATCTATTATTGTTTCCAATACGGTTATCTTCTGTTCTTTTTTCCAATACGGTTATCTTCCGTTATCATCTATTATTGTTTCCAATATGGTTATCTTCCATTATCATCTATTACTGTTTCCAATATGGTTATATTCTATAATTGTTTCCAATACGGTTATCTTCTGTTATCATCTATTATTGTTTCCAATACGGTTATCTTCTGTTCTTGTTTCCAATACGGTTATCTTCTGTTCTTGTTTCCAATACGGTTATCTTCTGTTCTTGTTTCCAATACGGTTATCTTCCGTTATCATCTATTATTGTTTCCAATACGGTTATCTTCCGTTATCATCTATAATTGTTTCCAATACGGTTATCTTCTGTTCTTGTTTCCAATACGGTTATCTTCCGTTATCATCTATTATTGTTTCCAATACGGTTATCTTCTGTTCTTTTTTCCAATACGGTTATCTTCCATTATCATCTATTACTGTTTCCAATATGGTTATATTCTATTATTGTTTCCAATACGGTTATCTTCCGTTATCATCTATTATTGTTTCCAATACGGTTATCTTCCGTTATCATCTATAATTGTTTCCAATACGGTTATCTTCCATTATCATCTATTACTGTTTCCAATATGGTTATATTCTATTATTGTTTCCAATACGGTTATCTTCCATTATCATCTATTACTGTTTCCAATATGGTTATATTCTATTATTGTTTCCAATACGGTTATCTTCCGTTATCATCTATTATTGTTTCCAATACGGTTATCTTCCGTTATCATCTATTATTGTTTCCAATACGGTTATCTTCCGTTATCATCTATTACTGTTTCCAATACGGTTATCTTCCATTATCATCTATTACTGTTTCCAATATGGTTATATTCTATTATTGTTTCCAATACGGTTATCTTCCATTATCATCTATTACTGTTTCCAATATGGTTATATTCTATTATTGTTTCCAATACGTTATCTTCCGTTATCATCTATTACTGTTTCCAATACGGTTATCTTCCGTTATCATCTATTATTGTTTCCAATACGGTTATCTTCCATTATCATCTATTACTGTTTCCAATACCGTTATCTTCTGTTATTGTTTCCAATACGTTATCTTCCGTTATCTTCTATAATTGTTTCCAATACGGTTATCTTCCGTTCTTGTTTCCAATACGGTTATCTTCTGTTCTTGTTTCCAATACGGTTATCTTCCGTTATCATCTATTATTGTTTCCAATACGGTTATCTTCCATTATCATCTATTACTGTTTCCAATACCGTTATCTTCTGTTATTGTTTCCAATACCGTTATCTTCTGTTATTGTTTCCAATACCGTTATCTTCTGTTCTTGTTTCCAATACCGTTATCTTCTGTTCTTGTTTCCAATACGGTTATCTTCCGTTATCATCTATTACTGTTTCCAATACGGTTATCTTCCGTTATCATCTATTACTGTTTCCAATATGGTTATATTCTATTATTGTTTCCAATACGGTTATCTTCCGTTATCATCTATTATTGTTTCCAATACGGTTATCTTCCGTTATCTTCTATTATTGTTTCCAATACGGTTATCTTCCGTTATCATCTATTACTGTTTCCAATATGGTTATATTCTATTATTGTTTCCAATACGGTTATCTTCCGTTATCTTCTATTATTGTTTCCAATACGGTTATCTTCCGTTATCTTCTATTATTGTTTCCAATACGGTTATCTTCCGTTATCTTCTATTATTGTTTCCAATATGGTTATCTGCTGTTATCTTGTAGTATTGTTTCCAATACCGGTATCTTGTGTTATATTGTAGTATTGTTTCCAATACCGTTATCTTGTGTTATATTGTAGTATTACCGTTATCGTCTTCAATAAGTGTTCAGTCTACAGGAATGTGTGCAGGCACATGGTGTGTCTTTACAAATTGATATCGCTAACTACTGGTCTGACATGCATTATACAGTGATTTTAGTCATTTTCCTGGATTCCTGTGAATAGGCATCATTTTGACTACATTAACGACTGTATACGAAACTTTTCAAAAAATGCAATACTTTTCAGGTTTTAGAACATCATTGTCATGTAAAAGTACCCCTAGTTACTGCACTCTAAAATAAGTATACTTCAGCATACTTATTATGGAAATGTTACACTTTAAGTGTGAATGTTAAAATCAAAATGCGGTATGAAATTACTTTAGAGTGTTTTTGACCTAGTGGTATACACACTTAAGTACATCTTTATATGTACTGTTGAAATTACATATATTACCATTGAAAATACTGCTGAATGCACTAACAAGCATTTATGATTAGCTAAATTATGTATATATATATATATATATATTAGTGGTGGGCCGTTATCGGCGTTAACGTGCTGCGTTAACGCGAGACTCTTATCGGCGATAAAAAAAATATCGCCGTTAATCTATTCTCAAAGTTGGGTTGGGAGCTGGGTCTATACTACGCAAGCTATGATGACTTTCACCCTGATATTTTAGCGCGGATGTATACCTAGGCGAATTGCACTGTAGGGGGCTCGCAGTCCGTGATGGACAGATTGTTAACGGCTGGTCTATGTGGTAATACAATCGGGCAGGACATCCAAACGCTCACCTATCATTCATCAACCTCAAATATGGCTTTTCATCTGAAAGATGTATGTAGTAGCAACTTTACATGGCCGCTCAATATGATGTTAACCTAGAGAAATGTGCACTATTGAAGTGTTTGTGTGGAAGCGCGTTTGCTCCAAGACAGGCTCCGGTGCGCTCACTTGCTCTTAAAATCTCCGTCATTTTTGGTCATACAGATAAAAGTAGCCTAATACATCTTTCGAATCTGTAAAGACTCTACGTTTATTTGTGTGCACTCAGAATAACAACGAAACGTTGCGCTTTTAAGCAAACAGGATGCGCTTTAGGTCTCATGTGAACTTGAGCGAGAAACTTCGAAACTCGAATATATCTAAAAATACAGTACATAGAAAAATATATCTATAGAGAGTGAAATGTCAAAAAAAAAAAAAAATAGAAGACGTGTGTGTTAGCATGGATGATTTACATGAAATTTAATCTGTGCAACACTGTGCATAATAAGATGGCTTTCAGTTCAATATAATAACAAAAAACGACATTTTGGGTTTTTATTCAACTAATAAGGTGGGCACGCTGTGATCTGTACTATATTTTTACTGTAATTGACAGTTATCGGCAAAAAAAAAAAAAAAACAACAACACGGGAGTGGGAGGGAATGGGAGTCATTCTTCCGGGAGTGGAACGGGATTTTCCTCCAGTTTTTTCGTGGGATTGGGACGGGAAGAGATTAAAGTTTGTGATGCATTTTGGAAACAGGAGATGAGCCCCTGGTCTAATGCGCCACCTGGCTTGAGAAACCCGTTCTCAAAGACTTACTTTTAGTCATTATTTGGGTAGCACACATATTCTGAATGCCTTCGGCAGAATTCAAATGAGCCATTTTAATCTAGATTAAAAAAAATAATCTATGCCCACCTCTAATATATATATATATATATGGTGGATTTGCTCAAGTTTGTCAGGTTAGAGGCATCACGTCTTCTAAAGACACTTAGTTTTGTTTTGTTTTAGTGAAAATTTGAACCTTAAATTGCTTCTTGCACTAATTTAATAATAAAAATGTCCAGTGCACCTGTGAGTATCTGTGTAACACATGAACAGACATACGGTCGTTATCACAAGATACACTTTTAACAGATTGATCAGGACGTTTTTCTCATTTGTGCTGCACTCTCTCTGCTCTCTTTCTTCTTATATTACTGAATCATTTCGACTCAAATCAATATTTCATGTCCCTTTATTTATTTATCTGGTAAGTAGCCGGCAAGCTGGATAATGAGTTTTGCACCAGGTCCCGATCACCCAGTCAGGGTTTATTTTGTGAAAATAACCTGCTGACTGTACATCCATTACATATCCCTCTTTGTTTGCCCTGAAATAATCTGATCTCACAGTCCAAACACAGTTCACACTCATTTCTGTGCAACCATTTGCAGAAGCTGAGCAACAATTTTATTGAAAGGCAGTATGATTGGGTATGAATGATTGCAAAATGTTATCACTCAGCTCTACACAACATTACAGCATGAAGATATTAATATATTATAACAGAGTGTCTATTTACACTACGTGCAAATAGCCCACCTTGTTGGCAGAGGCTATTTACACCAACTCCACCCACTAACGTGTGATTAGGATAGTAAACAATGAAAAAAATACGCTTGTTCAACATCAGTATCAGTGGTGTAGATAGTAAGGCCCATGCTTTTTGATGCTATCGACCCAGGTTCGAATCCACCTTTTGCCGAACATTTTTTTCTCCCTTTTCAAATCTCATATGGCATCGGAAAGGCGTTTATTTTAAGGAAATAATAAAAAAAAAATGAAAATAAAGTATGGGGTAGAGTTAGGGTAGATTTAGGGAGATGTTAATTCAATAATTTGAATTAAAACTATAATTTACACTCAACGCATTATTATTGAATACTGTTTTATAATGTAATACAATACAGAGGTGCAGCTAATTGCCACTATTTGCAATAATTAGTATAAATAGGAGAAAACATTTATATTTGAACAGTGTAAATAATAGGGGTGTAACGATTCATCGATATGGATCGATATATCGATACAATGTATGACGATACGATGCATCGATGCCACGCATAAAATATCGATTTATGTTGTATAAAATGGCACCTTTATTTTGGCACTGTCCACATTTTCATATAATGTCCGTCTATGCATTACCACCAACGCGTGCGTTCTCGTTCAATCTCACGTATCAGGACTCGATATAAGAACTGCCCGAAGGCACAAGACGAGCATACAAGACGCTCGGGATTGTTGGCGAAACAGTCGCGCGCTGTGTGAAAAATTTCCCACACACATCTGAAGCGCACACACACAGACAGCCGCGTCAACTCTGAGCGAATACTAAATTGGGCTCTTCTCCGCTTTTTTGAGCATAGATGAATAAATTCAGACAAAACTACATGAAAATGCATGTTTTGGCTAATATCCTTGTGAACAGTCGGTTAAGAAAAGCATAAGTCTTAATGTAAACAGTGGAGTAAAAAGGCATGTGTATCAGTAAATTAAATCTGTGCTTTCATTCTTAAAGTGAAAGAAAACTAATAATAAATATAATGCTGTCAGAGAAAAATACAAGTGCTCACTGCTCCTGACTAAATAACCTTTGTAAAATCAAAAAGTATTAATTTACAGGCTATTTAATTTATACAGTGAAGACTATGCAGTTATTCTACATTTGATTATTACATTTCTGTAGCGTATCTGAAAATGTATTTTAGACTGAGCTGAAAAACCTGAAAAGCTCTGTTTATTGAACGTGTGTCTTTCTTCTATTGTATTTATTTTCTGCTATTGCTTGTAATTTGGTTATCTGTAGAAAAGATGTTTAGCACTGAGCCCATAGTAGCATTTCTATATTTATGTTCATGTTATATATTTTGGTTGCATTTGTGAGATAATAAAAATGTAGATGGTTGTTTAAAATAGGTATATAATATGATAATATCGATATATCGATCGATATACTCCTGTATCGAATCGAATCTAATTGTATCATATAATTTTTGGGGGGTATCGGCAAATATCGTATCACTGTGTATGAGAATCGATATCGAATCGAATCGTGATGAACCATCCGATTTACACCCCTAGTAAATAGCATCTCACTAAGAAAATATGATATTTGCACTTAGTTTAAATATAATCTAATAGCTATTTACACTATTTACGCTTCCATGTTATAAATGTAAAGCTGCTCTGAAACAGTGTTTACAGTGCTTGTAATTATACATTTGACTTGACATATATTATAGTGCTGTATGTCAGACGCAGTACCTTGTTGAGGCTCCGCGCGGCGCTGTCCTTTCCTCCGGGGGTGAGATTCCTGAGCTGGACGTCCAGCAGGTCGATCAGGTGACCCATGGCCCGGACGGTGTAGGTGATGTCACCCGCGTGCATGTGACCCTTGGTCTGCTCGGAAAGCTCACGGGAAATTATGGCTGCAGCTTCACCCGCTCGGATCTGCAACACACACACACACACACACACACACACACACACACACACACACACACACACACACACAATGAACGAATGATTCAGTAAAGCAGGTGTGTGTTGATGACGGTCAGCAGAACTGAAGGTGTTGGAATAGCTGTTAATGTTCCTGTAGCTCAAACAGCAGAGCGTGACGATAAACAACACCAAGGTCATCACGGGTTTGAGTCCCAGCCAATGCATGGACGACAATATGAATGCATGTTATTTATCTATTTATAAATATCTGCTTTAAAAAGAGGATTTACAGTCTGGGATTCGTGATCCTGGTGCATCAATCCATGCAAGCTTTCAAAAAGTCAGCACGTAACATTCATCTACTTCAGAATGACAGTAATACAATATTTCTGCTCAAAGCTCACTTAGAGGGTTTGTAATAACATAAATTATGACCAAATACAGATTGTATATGAAAAAAATTATCATGTATAGCTTTTTATAATAAACTGATCACCGTTTTGCGTTTCTCATGTAAACATCAATTATCTTTTTTTTTTAAGCCACAAAATGCATGAAAAACCCATCATATATGTATTAGCTTCATGTCTCATCTGTGTTAGCTATGTATAGAGACAGAACGGATACATTTACCATCACTGAAGATGGAAATTATGATCACGCAATATTGATTGATGGATCTGCAGAGAATCGTATATGTATATATATATATATGTGTGTGTGTGTGTGTGTGTGTGTGATCCTGGAGCACAAAAGCAGTCATAAGCAGCACAGGTATATTTGAAGCAATAGCCAACAATACATTTTATGGGTCAAAATTATAGATTTTTCTTTTAATGCCAAAAATCATTATGATATTAAGCAAAGATCATGTTCCATGATTTTTTCGATATTTTGTAAATTTCCTACCATAAATATATCAAAACTTAATTTTGGATTAGTAATATGCATTGATAAGAACTTCATTTGGACAACTTTAAAGGAGATTTTCTCAATATTTAGATTTTTTTTTTACCCTTAGATTCCAGATATTACAGCATATTGTCAACATAAATCTTACATCAATGGAAAGCTTATTTATTCAGCTTCCATATGATATATAAATTTAAATATTGAAAAATTAAATAAACACTTATGACTATTTTGTGGTCCCGGGTCACATATCATTAAACATTTGGTGACACGGTTGACGCATGTGCATGGTGGCATTATTTTACATGGCTCATTCTCTGCAGATCAGATCATCCTCCTGTGTTTGTGTGCTAGAGGCGGCTGAAGATGTGAGAAGAGAACATCTCTTCACTTCCCAGACAGTGCAGCTCTGTTCTTTCAAGTCGTGGCAAAAACACGCACTCTCCTGTTGAGTTTAATCACAACACTCCTCCAGCTAACGGAAGAGATCTGTTTATTTGCTAATGAGACGCAACTAAAGATGTTGTCTTCTGGGCTGCCTGCTGGGTCTCACACACACACACACACACACACACGCACACACACTTCACATCTGTAAAACTGTAGGGTTGATTTGAGCGAACAGCTCCTTCACATCAGCGGTACATGAAGAACAAGCAAACGTTAGATATTATTTGTAGTTTTCTATATGATGCTAATGACTACACATGCCTTAGCCTTCCTCTTTTAAATATACTTAAAGTCATTCTCATAAAAATACAAACATAGCTAGAAGAATATGAAAAAAATCTATGTAAATTAATGTGAACAACAGAAAGTGACAAATATAATTAGTCAAGGTTAGTTACTCACAATTCTAGTCAAATTTTACGCTATAACCAAACTGACTCATTCGACCCAGTGTAATTTTAGCATTATTTATATAATATTATAATACTTAATAATCTTTTTTAAGTATTATTAATTTCATGTGCCACATTTTTATTAGGTTTTCTAAGTATTTATAGTTTTTGGTTTGGTTTGTTTTGTGTGTCTGTATGTGCGTGCGTGCGTGTGTACAGTTTTATAAATCCTGGCGGGGACATAAACCTGAATACACACAGACTCATGGGGACTCGTGTCACGGGGACCTACTATAAATTGAGGTCACCATGGGTACAAAAGCTTACTGAATTCGTTTTTTTTTTGAGAAAGTAAAAATGCACAAAGTTTCCTGTAAGGGGTAGGTTTCTGAGAGTCCCTACAAGGATAGGTGACAAGACGTGTGTGTGTGTGTGTGTGTGTGTGTGTGTGTGTGTGTGTGTGTGTGTATTCCCAAACCTTCTGGTTGATGATGTTGACCCATGTGGAGGTGCAGTTGCTGAGGTCGGGCCCCTGCTGGTCCCACAGTCCCTCGGGCCCCTGACAGGTGAACACAGCTGTCCCTGCACACAGAAAGCAGCCGTTACTGTGAATTCATATCACACCGTAAACACACACACATCAACGTCATGCACTGCTGCTTCCACAGATGACAAGAAACACTTTCAAACATCTGTGATCATAAAAGAATGTGTAATTACTTCCTCTGATGGAGATAAAATCACTGCACTTGTGTGTGTGTGTGTGTGTGTGTGTGTGTGTGTGTGTGTATGTGTGTGTGTGTGTGTGTGTGTTCGTTCCCTGGAGAGCACTGGTAAAGGTCAATTAAAGCTTGTGGAGAGAGACATCTCATTCTCCGCTCTAATTAGAAGGACAGAAGAGGGAAAAATGTCATATTCTTCCAGTTGGGTGACTGTATCGGCACTCAGGTGAGATCACTGACACACACACACACACACCACACACACCACACAACACACACACACACACACACACACACACACACACACACACAACACACACACTCCAGATGTACTGTCGGCACACATGCACAACAGCAGTGTGATAAAAGACTGTGCTATACTACAATAAACACATACATTACTAATATTAATAGCAATCAAAATTAACACTGTCTCCGCCAAATAATACATTTACATTTAGTAATTTAGTCAAAGTGACTTACAAATGAGGACAATGGAAGCAGTCAAAACCAGCAAAAGAGCAACAGCATGCAAGTGTTATGACATCTCGGTACACGTAGCAAGGTTTTCATTTATTTTTCTAATAAGTTTTTTTTTTTAAAGAAACAAGTATATAGAATAGAAAAGGAAAGCTGGTGTTAGTTTTTCAAGACAAAGCTAGCAGTTAGAGAATAAATATGCAAATCATAGAGGGTCAAGTGTGAGTTGTTTGTTTATAAATAAAAAGGAGACAGATTAGATAAAATAGAATTAGAATAGAGAGTGCTAGCGTTAGAGGGTCAAATAAAGATGGAAGAGATGTGTTTTTAGCCGTTTCTTGAAGATCTTGGGCAGGTCATTCCACCAGGAGCGAACATTTAATGAAAAAGTCAGAGAAAGAGATTTTGTGCCTCTTTGGGATTGCACAATAAAGCGATGTTTACTTGCAGAACGCAGGTTTCTAGAGGGCATATAAGTCTGAAGTAATGAATTTAGGTAAAGGGGTGCAGAGCCAGAGCTGGTTCTGTAGGCAAACATTAATGCCTTGAATTTAATGCGAGCAGCTATTGGTAGCCAGTGCAAACTGATGATCAGAGGTGTGACGTGTGTTCTTTTCGACTCATTAAAGATTAATCTTGCAGCCACGATCTGGATTAATTGTAGAGGTTTGATGGAACTGGCTGGCTGGAAGACCTGCCAAGAGAGCATTGCAATAGTCAAGTCTGGAAAGAACAAGAGCCTGAACAAGGAGTTGTGAAGCATGTCCGAGAGAAAGGGCCTGATCTTCTTAATATTATATAATGCAACTCTACAGGACCGGCAAGTTTTAGTAATGTGGTCTGTGAAAGTCAGCTGATCATCAGTCATAACTCCAAGGTTTCTGGCTGTTTTTGAGGGTTGATGTACCTAACTGGAAGGTGAAATTGTGATGAAGTGATGGGTTCGATGGAACCACAAGCAGTTCTGTCTTAGCTAGGTTTAGTTGAAGGTGATGGTCCTTCATCCAGCAAGAAATGTCCGCTAGACATGCTGAGATGCGAGCAGCTATCGTCAGATCATCAGGATGGCATGAGAGGTAGAGTTGAGTGTCATCAGCATAGCAGTGATATGAAAAGCCATGTTTCTGAATGACAGAACCTAGTGAAGCCATGTAGACAGAGAAGAGAAGTGGTCCCTGAACTGAGCCCTGTGGCACCCCTGTAGCTAGATGTTGAGACTTGGACACCTCACCTCTCCAAGATACTTTGAAGGACCTATCTGAGAGGTAAGAGTCAAACCACTGGAGTGCGGTTCCTGAGATGCCCTTTCTCAATAGGGTTGACAGGAGGATCTGGTGGTTGACCGTATCAAAAGCAGCAGACAGATCCAGCAATATAAGTAATGAAGACTTGGAAGCCGTTCTTGCAAGTCTTAGATCTTCAACAACTGAGAGCAAGGCAATGTCCACTTCTGAAGCCAGATTGATTGAATATGTCCAAGTAGAGAATATTTTTTTATTAAAAAAGAATGTTACAATATAGTATTAATCTTTGTATCCTTGTAAGTGTTATTTAAATAACTGTTTCTATATGAATATATGGTAAAATGTAATTTATTTCTGTGATGTGCAGCTGTATTTTCAGCATAATTACTCCAGTCGTCAGTGTCACATGATTTTCAGAAATCAATATAATATACTGATTTACTTCTCAATAAACATTTATGATTATTATCAATGTTGAAAACGGTTGTGCTGCCCAATATTTTTATGGAAACTGTGATACATAAAACAATTTCAGGATTCGCAGATTAATAGAAAGTTTAAAATATCAGAATTTATATGAAATAGACATATTTAGTTACATTTTACGTCTTTACTTTGACTTTTGATCAATTTAACGCATCCTTGCTAAATAAAATTAATAAATCACTCAACTTTTGAATGATATTGTCTAATGGGGTGTTAAAAAATGCACACGTCAATCAAAAGCTAGTGTTTTTTTATGTTGTTGTTGTTTTGAATGAGTTTATAAGGATGTGAATGTGTTGCTCTGAGAAATGACCAGAGGACAAATCCGGAAAACTTCAAGAACAAAGAACTAATCATGAAGAAACTGCCAATCACCCGAAACCATGGAAACAGACGAGGACTGGGAACTGTTTGGATATGAGCAAAGAGAGAAATGAAGGGAAACGCTGAACTTTAAAGAAAGAAAAGGAGACCGAGCGAGCTGCAGCGAGTGTGTTTGAAGCGTGTGCTGCGTTCATGTTATTTGTGCTCGTCTGCTGCACAACACACACACACACACACACACACACACACACACACACACACGACACACACACACACACACACACACACACACACACACTAATAACCACAGAGTAAAACACCCCACCTGGGTTACCAGCACAAGCTGTTAAACATGCAGTGACTTGGGCTCATTTGCTCTGAAGATAGGCGTCGCTATGCAGTTGCTAGGATGTTCATGCTTAAGAGGAATAATATCTATCAAGTAAAATAGAGGGACTAAAGATGATTCTTTTTTTGTTAAATAATAATAACTATTATTACTATTGATTATTTTTTAAACATTGTTTATTGTAAGTCAAACTGGTTATATTAAAAATAACCAATAATCACACTATGGAAAATATTGCAAATATCAAACATATCACAACAGTATTATAACAAAGTTATAATTTTACATTAATACTAGTTTTTTATTACTTTTTCTAACTGCATGTAATTTTTCTTTTCTTTTTTTACAAACTGAATATTTGTGACCCTGGAGCACAAACACAGTCATAAGCAGCACAGGTATATTTGTAGCAATAGACAAAAATACATTGTATGGGTCAAAATTGTCCATTTTTCTTTTATGCCAAAAATCATTAGGATATTAAGTAAAGATCATGTTCCATGAAGATATTTTGTACATTTCCTACCGTAAATATATCAAAACTTAATTTTTGATTAGTAATATGCATTGCTAAGTACTTAATTTGAACAGCTTTAAAGATGATTTTCTCAATATTTAGATTTTTTTGCACCCTCAGATTCCAGATTTTCAAATATTTGTATCTCAGCCGAATATTGTCCAATCATTGAATATTGTTATATCCCTGATATAATCTTTAAATCAGGGATATTATATCTCACAGTTTTTCTCAAAATTGCGAGAAAAAAGTCTGATTCATGAAATATAAATTCATAATTGCCAGGAAAAGTCAAACTAGACAAAATATCTGAATTGTGAGATGTAACTCCGAATTTAGAGAAAATAGTCAGCTATGAAAAAGAAAGTCAGACTTCTGACTGAATTGATTTTCTCAACTGAGTTTATATTGCACAATTTTACTCAGAATTATGACCCCCCCCACACACAATTCTGAGTTTACATCTCACAAATATGAATTTATTTCTAATTAAGTTTATCCCGCAATTCTGACTTTTTAGTTTGTTAATCATAATTGAGCTTATATCTCACAATTCACACTTTTGTTTTTGCTCATAATTCTTATAATAACTTTGAGACAAACTTTTATCTTGCATTTCTAATTTTTCATCTCAAAATTCTGAACAGCAAATCTGACTTTTTTGTCTTCATAATTCTGAGAAAAACTGTGAGATATAAATTCAAAATTGAAAAAAAGTCTGAGTTACAAAAAATGAACTCTGACTTGCTTTTTCATTTTTCTGAATTTTTCTTCTCTAAAAAAGTAAATATCACAGATTTTCTCAGAATTGTGAGAAAAACAGCCAAAGTTGCAAAAAAAGAAAGTCAGACTTTTAGTTTTATTTCTTGTAATTTTGACTTACTTTTTTTATTTGAGATTATATATAAAAAAAAAAATCATGGTGGAAATAATTGATTGTACTGTATATCAAACATAACTAGTTAATATATTAATAATGAATAAGATATGTCAATATGGTGAAAGCGATAAAGGCTGACTCTGTTGATAAATTGATGATTCCTCTCAGTGCATCTCTCGGCGCCCTCTGCTGGTGAACACAATCACTACACGGCGGCTCTGGACTGCTGTTACGTACCGATGGTTCCCGGCGGGCAGGGCTGCTTGGCCACGAGGCCCTGCCGTGTTTTGGGCCAGGTGATGGAGGAGTCGG
>CM049819.1:45301880-45336880 GCA_027422435.1 Schizopygopsis pylzovi | reverse complement strand
AAAGATAACAATGCTTAATTAATACATTAAATGATTGATGATTATGCATGAACGCACTATAATTAAATTATTAATAATAATACATTTTACGCCAATGCTATAACCTACCACAAGCCATTTGCTGAGGACAAAACCGCCACACATACACAATCACACACGCAAAGATTGCAAACACACTTATTCTGAGACATGCACAGCATGTGAATCAATGACAGCCACGAGTGCAGCTTCCAGCAGCTCTGCATCATTAAACACAAACGCACAGAGACGCTTCATCAGGTGCTGAGGGAGGAAGATGCTTAAAGATTCCTCCCAAAACCACCTGACCACGACACCTCAAACACCTGATGTTTCCTGACATCTGCGACGGCTAAAGATGATTATATACGTCATGTGACCATGCAGCAATCCTCACTGCAAGTTAATGGCTTTTGTTACATTTCAATAATGTTCATTTGTCAAATTTCAACTGATTATAATTCCAATAGGCTGCTTAAAATGAATAGTGATCATTTATAACTGCACACACCGCTGTGAGCATAAGAGTCTAATTTTAATGGAAATCATTTTAATTTACTTCAATAGTGTCATTTCATCACGGCCGCAGAGCTACATGTTAAAATCATTCACAAAACCCCAGCAACTACCCAGAATACTCTAGCAACTGCCTAGAAACCAATCAGGACACCCTTGTTTTTTTTACTTGTCCTTACTTGTATATTTGTAATAGTTGCATGTTATATGTGTATGTGTATATATATTTGATTTGTATTATCTGTATTTACGTTCTACTGTTAGTGTTTAGTGTTATCTGTATGCACCAAAGGTCTGAGAGTAACGCAATTTCAATTATCTGTATGTATGTACGGTACATATGGCAGAATTGATATTAAAGCAGACTTTGACTTGACTTTGACTAGCAACCACCCAGACAACTGCATAGCAAGCAACCACAATACCTTCGTAACCGCATAGAAACACCCTAGCAACCTAACAACCATGCAGAACACCCTAGCAACTCCCTAAAAAACACCCAGAATACTGATCAACTGATCAAAAGCGACAGTAAGAACATGTATTATGCTACAAAAGATTCATATTTCAAATAAATTCTGTTCTTTTTATATGCATTTTCATCGGTACAACCTAGAAAATAAAATTAATCACGGTTTCCACCAAAAAAAATTTTGTAGCAGCACAACCGTTTTCAACTTTGACGATAAGACATCTTCAAACTTGCATTTTAAATTAAATAAATGTGTTAAATTGTCAGCCCTAGTTGCTGATTATGTATAATTCATTTGTATTAGTAACTTAAACATGACTGTTTCCTGTGGAGCAGATGAGGACGGACTGACCGAAGCTGCACGTCAATCAGGCGATCTGATTGAACTGTGTGTGATCTGAACCATCAAAACCAACTCAATTAACTCAACCTGTCAATCTGTAAATCTGCCTGTAATTTCCAATCCATGCGAGAAACAATCTGTCCATTATCAGGATTGACAAGCAGAAGCAACGGCACTCCGCGCGGTGCGCCACGTTTTAGCCGCGTGCTATTACACTTAATTTGAAGTGCTCTTCTTGTCATAATTATCTCTCGTTCGTCTTCTCAGCACCAACGAAAATGAAGAGAAGTTTCTCTGGCTGTCAGAAAGAGCTCATTACTTTGAATTGTCTCTCTATTCCGGGGTCTTATCAGTGCGAGTGAGAACTGGCTCGACTCATTCATGTCTGGCAGAAAGATGAAGCATCTCTATCACTGCTCACTCACAGCCGTGCTTAATTAACATTTGGACCCTTTTCACTGTCCCTATCATATCACACACACACACACACACACACAACACACACACACACACACACACACACACACACACACACACACACACACACAAGTTTGTTGTTGTTTATAATTTAAATGTGAACACACACACACACACACTACACACAAACACACACACACACACACACACACACACACACAAACACACACACACACACACACACACACACACACACACACACACAAAGTTTGTTGTTGTTGTATTGTTTTAGGTGAATTGTTGAATGCCAGAACCAGCTCTCTGATTCTTAACACATGGGACAAAACTCACACTTTCACCTGCTGTTTTTAAAATACTAATACGTTTTTTAAAATACTAATATTGACACTTTAATATTAAAGGAATTGTCTTTGTGTCTCTTTATCTGCAATGTCCTAGCAACACCCTCATGGACACCAGAATACCCTAGCAACACCCTCATGGTAGGGGTGGGCGATATGACCAAAATATTATATCACGATATGACTAATTTTATATCACGATAACAATATATATCACGGTATAGTGATTTTTTTTCTTTTAAAAAGGTTTTTATTATATTAAAATCTTTAATACCATATACTTTCATAATCCTTGTCACCAATGTCAATATCAAACTAACACAAGCCTAAAGAGAGAGAGAAAAAAACTCAACCTCACTGAAGATAAATAAACAGTCAGTGATGAAATAAGGATAAGAAACTAATTGCAAGCAATAGGACAAAAAATACAATAAATAAGAAACGCTACATACATTGTGTAAATTAATTAGTCTTCACTGTGTTAATTATATCTGTCTATCTATGATAGATATAATTAACACGTGTATTATGTATAGATTCTACACATATTATAAATATATCATTATTATTGTTATTTATTCTCATTAAAGTTACAAAAGTGATTTAGTCGAGAGCAGTGAGAGAGCAGTGTGCTATGATTAACATGAACGAATATTGGAACGCTTCCCCTTTAAGACCGAAGTCCGGATCAATATTGGAACGCTTCCCCTTTAAGACCGAAGTCCGGATCTAATACACTGTTACATTGCGTTTTCTCTTTCTGCCGTTTACTCGCTCTTAAGGCCTACATCGCTGTGTTTCAGGATACTTGCAAAGACGGGGATTCTGGCGCATATAAGTGTGTTTGTGTAATCGTTTAAAGTCGGTGAAAAAGAAAAGGCGCGCTCCTCTCACACAGAAAGAGACGGCACACGCATATAGCTCTGTTGTTTGATTTTCAACGGCTTAAAATTGGTTGTTTTAAAACTGAAATGCTTAAAAACGCGTGACCATGCTACAGATGTAGTCCCTCGTTTAGGAATGAGCTTCTGGTTGTGTCAGAGCATGCTAGCAACCATACAACAACTTCAAAGTCTCCAAAGTTCAAGCTTTAAAACACCAAACGTCATGTCTAGGAAAGTGTGTCTTGACCAACGAATGAAACCAGGTCCTGCCTTCATGCTTTTGTCTTGTTCAATAAATTTCACTCAAAAAACTTCAGTTTCAATCCAAACTTGAACATAATAGGAGATAGATGAATACATCTGGACACCTTTAACAAATAAAATCCAAAATCCTGTAGACGTAAGCTTTATTTTTCCACTTCTGAAGCCTGTTTTGTGAGGAGTCTGCAGTTATTGACTCTATTAGACCGAATGCCAGACAGAGTCTAAAGATCTCCAGAAGTCATAGCACAAAGCTGTGCTGCTTTGAGGTCACGGCTAAACATATTTCACTCTGCATATGGGCCAGATTAGGTCAATTACCATCTGCCTAAAGGGGCCCTGCAGAGCAGAACGCTCGCACCGGTATGGCTCGCCAACAATCATCCCGCACTGGCTCCAAACATCACTGCGCTTGACGTTCCCTCACATGTTCTGAATATCAGCAAACGCAAAAGCTATAAGGAAGAGAGCTGCTATTCCACACAGCAAGTCAAAACAGGAGATCAGTATCTCACACGAAACCGTCCATCCCAACAGCTCCAGGAGGACATCTCAGACATGTCCAATTTCACAGGAGCCTGAAGAAAAACAAGGTCCTGCTTCAATGACGGTCACTGTTTTGAGAATTCATACCTCGCTTTACCACTGTGGCACAAAAATAAACATTCCTTTCAAGAGAAATTTCATTACATGTTCATATACAGAAAGCCATGCTTATTTTGGTGTGAAAACATCATCTGTATCATATAAAGACCAGAGAAAATATGCTGTGCCTCGTGTAGGGTTTTCTTTACTGGTGTCAGTTGTGTTATCTAACGATGATTTCAAGAGTGTGGTTATTTTGGAGGTTATATTCAAATGTTATAATCTGAGGCTGATTTTGTTTATGTCTGATGCTGATTTTGAAGATTATATTCCAGGTTTGTAATTTAAAGGCTTGTGATTTTGTATTGTGAATTTGAGTTTAGATTTGATGATGATTTCTGTGCTAATTTTGTTCTCCTTTGGTTATATTTTATCAGATGATGATTTTAGAGATTCATATTGTTCATGTTATATAATGCTGATTTAGCATTATAAATGCTAAATCAGCATTATAACCCCCCCCCCCACACACACACACACGTTCTGATGCAGATTTGTTCTTGTTTGATACTTGGGGCAGTCGTTGGCCTAATGGATAGAGCGTTGGACTTGAAACCTGAGGTAACCCAAGGTTGTGGGTTTGAATCCGGCTCCAACAGGAAGTCACGACTGCTCCCGGGCGCTGCACAGTCGGCTGCCCACTGCTCCAAGTGTGTACACTTGGATGGGTTAATGCAGAGAACACATTTCACTCCTCATTATACTCTGTATAATTGTGTATGTGACAAATAAAGCTCATCCGAGATTAATTTGTATTTGTTGTTTGTTGTACTTTGGAGATGTCAAGGTAATTATATTATCTGATTCTGAATATGGGCAATTCAACGTGATTCTGTAACCTACCTGATGCTGACTTTGAAGATACATAATGTTCATATTATTTAATAATGCTTGGGAAGCATTAATGCTGATTATTTTTTTCTGATGGCTTTAAAAAAAGAGTCCATGCTGATTTTCATGCCTGATCTGATGTTGAGTTCAGGTATGTAATGCTGATTCTGTTACATGATGCTGATTTCCATGCTTGATCTGATGTTGAGTTCAGGTATTTAATGCTGATTCTGTTACATGATGCTGATTTTCATGCCTGATCTGATGTTGAGTTCAGGTATGTAATGCTGATTCTGATACATGATGCTGATTTCCATGCCTGATCTGATGTTGACTTCAGGTATTTAATGCTGATTTTGTTACATGATGCTGATTTCCATGCTTGATCTGATGTTGACTTCAGGTATTTAATGCTGATTCTGTTACATGATGCTGATTTCCATGCCTGATCTGATGTTGAGTTCAGGTATGTAATGCTGATTCTGTTACATGATGCTGATTTCCATGCCTGATCTGATGTTGAGTTCAGGTATGTAATGCTGATTCTGTTACATGATGCTGATTTCCATGCTTGATCTGATGTTGACTTCAGGTATTTAATGCTGATTTTGTTACATGATGCTGATTTCCATGCTTGATCTGATGTTGACTTCAGGTATTTAATGCTGATTTTGTTACATGATGCTGATTTCCATGCTTGATGTTGACTTCAGGTATTTAATGCTGATTTTGTTACATGATGCTGATTTCCATGCTTGATCTGATGTTGACTTCAGGTATTTAATGCTGATTCTGTTACATGATGCTGATTTCCATGCCTGATCTGATGTTGACTTCAGGTATGTAATGCTGATTATGTTACATGATGCTGATTTTCATGCCTGATCTGATGTTGAGTTCAGGTATGTAATGCTGATTATGTTACATGATGCTGATTTCCATGCTTGATCTGATGTTGACTTCAGGTATTTAATGCTGATTCTGTTACATGATGCTGATTACCATGTCTGATCTGATGTTGACTTCAGGTATTAAATGCTGATTCTGTTACATGATGCTGATTTCCATGTCTGATCTGATGTTGACTTCAGGTATGTAATGCTGATTCTGTTACATGATGCTGATTTCCATGCTTGATCTGATGTTGAGTTCAGGTATGTAATGCTGATTCTGTTACATGATGCTGATTTTCATGCTTGATCTGATGTTGACTTCAGGTATTTAATGCTGATTCTGTTACATGATGCTGATTTTGAATATTCCCCATTGATACTGGTATCTGATTTGTTGTTGTTGCCGTCTGATATCTGATGCTGAATTTAGTCAATTCAATGTTATTCTGTTATCTGATACTCATTTGTTGTTGGTGGTGCTGTCCAATGCAGATTTTGAAGATTACGTTCGAGTTTTGTAACTTGAAGCTGATGGTTTCCTAAAGCTGGGTTCCAAGCCTTATGATGATTTCATTATTGGACACAGATCTTATGACCCTGTGCAAATTTTGTTATATGATGCTCATTTCAGAGATTCCAATGTAATGACATTTTTTGAAGACTCCTTGCTGAATCTGTCATTCTGGTATGATTCTGTCATCTTAAGCCCCTTTCGGATGGGACTAGTTTTACAGGGGGTCGTTAGAGAATTGTGTGTTTCACAGAAGTACAGTACTTGGCCATTTTAATCCTGTCTGAATCTGCCTCGTCTGTGTTTTTCTCACACAACCTCTGTAATAATTCCAGAGAAAATGACCTACTGTTTTTCAGCAAACTCAGTGATCCTCTGAGAAAACGAATCCCATCTGAAAGTGAATGTGACGATATTTTTTGTGTGTTTTGGCCAACGTGAATTACCGTAGATGCTCTTATCGTGCACATGTTTGATATTTTTGACTCCCGGCAAAGAAACAAAAAAACAATAATCAAATCAAGAGCCAGATCACATAAACTGTTAAAGGGCTCATCGGATGCCACATGCACTTTTACAAGTTGTTTGAACTGAAATGTGTGTTGGCAGTGTGTGTACACAACCACCTTATAATGATAAAGATCCACCCAGTGTTGTTTTTTTTTTTTTTTTTTTTTTTTTCAATAAATAATTTCCCCTTTCTCATATCAAGCCATTCCCTGGAAGTCGCTTTGGATAAAAGCGTCTGCTAAATGCATAAATGTAAATTATAAAAGAGGGAAGTGATGCCCTCTGGGGGCATTGGGCCAGGAGTCTTTTTACACCACAAACAAGGTTTGAGAAGAAAACAAATTATTTTGAAAATATAATTATATTTTCCTAATCCCAGGTATTTTGAGCAGTAGGATTATAAAAAAAGATGTGCTAATATAAAATTAAATTAAGTAGTATATATATAACATTTCTAAATAAATCTATCAGTACTTTTTAACTTAAGTACATAAAAAATTGAGTACTTTTGTACTTTCACAAGTACTTGATTTGTGTACTTCGTCCACCACTGGTCGTCATTTACTCCCGACATCTGAGCCGCTGAAGATGCGGATTACCTTTGTTTTTGAACAAGGTTTTTGAATAGGGAATGCATCCTCCGATCTGCCTAAATGCGTCTATGTTCCCCCGAATCATTCGTGATCCAACCTCACCTACAGAAGAAGTGAGTATATGGTTCTTTTATGAATCTTTGCTAATTGTCTTTCCTAATAACATGCTAGTTAGCCAGCTCCGTGCCTAAAGTAAACAGTCTCATGAGAACGGCTTGTCACCCCATGGAGGAGAGGGGCGGGTTCAGCAGAGCTCATTAGCATTTAAAGGAACATGGACTAAAATGGCTTGCTGAAAACAGAGAGTAAGAACGTGTTGTTTTAAACTACCATTGAGACATTTTAACCAGAGTATGTTATATACTTTTCATTAAGACCCTAAATAATCATATCAACTTGTGGAAAATGGGCATCCGATGACTTCTTTAAGACTGGGTATTGTAATATCAGCGTCAAGTAAGATTACTCGCGTTCATTTCTGCACTAAATTACATAATATTGTAATTACATATGTACCTTTATGAAAATTAAACATGGGTTATCTACAAATAAATAATACTAAAAATACTAGCCATATAGCTTCACCGTGGTATTTGTAGTTCAACTGTGGTTATACTATCAACCCAAATGACTATACGCAATGCACGCATACAGAGCATGTGATCTCTGCAACGACCTGACGTACAAAACAGACCCTCCCACCTCTAACAGGGTAATAAACACGGAGATGTTAGTCGCGTACGAAGTGGTACAAGAATATCACAGAGGTCAGGTGATAAGAATCGAAACTCAATCATAGTTTATAAAACTAGTCCTGTCCGAATAGGGCTTTACAATGATTTTTGACATTCTAGAATAATTATGTTGTATCATTATTATTTGTAGAGATTCCCTGAAGCTTCTGTAACACAGAAACACATGAGACAGAACTGAAAACACACACACACACACACACACACACACACACACACACAAGGCCAGTGGAGCAGGGCATAGGGACAGATGTTGTAGCACAGTGTGTATATCTCTCTTGACTGCCTCTATAGATGAACTAAAGCTGGAGAGGGTACGCAGGGAGGGGGTGATAAAGAGCGACACACTTGTGCCCGCGAGCCAGGGGATTTTCAGCAGTGAGTAATGGAGCTGTGTGCAGCGATAAAACCAGCCTCCAGCCAAACGCTGCCTGAGACCTAAAACATATAGAGAGCCTAAAAATAACCATACAATGCTGTATGAGTTAAATAGGTGAGTCGAGATCCTCTCCAAGTCATATTTCACCCAAAAAATCAACAGAAGCCTATTTCAGGATCATTAAGATTTCTTTGCATTGCAACGTTATTTTCAAAAGGTTTAAGCACTTTTCCCCAAATAAATGCTCATTACCAAAATGTTTTCTCAGTAATCTTCCTCATTTGATTCTTTTTTGCCAGTAGCTTGTATTATTGCATACAAAATAAAGATGTATTTAGAGGCCCTGTGCTAAATGGCACACATGATGTGCTTGTGATCTTGTGATGGGCATTGCTGACTGTGAAGTCTACTAGACCAGTATGTCTCAACTCCAGTCCAGTGCACTACCAGAATTTAGATGTCTCACTAATCCAAACATTCACCAGATTCAACTTATCAGCTTCTTAGTGTGTTGAATAGTGAGAATCTAAAATGTGAATCCCGAGGACTGGAGTTGAAAAACACTAGACCGTAGCGTAGCGGTGCATCGTTTGCCATTTGATAACTCTGACGGTGGCTCATGCCCCCTTTTGGCTGCATGTGGATGCACTGGGACTTGTCTCTGTTTGTTTGTCCTAGTCAGACTGTCAGTCTGTCCATTAGTAGTGGGGATTTTTCAGTGACTCTTTATGAAGTTACGCTGAAATGCCAGAAGGTGGTTACAGAAAAAACGTCATTATTCATTTAATTTTTAGTGAAATTTCTGTGAAAACATTAAAATAATTACTTTGCATTTAAATAAGATCATCAGAGATCCTGTTTTGCTATTTAAGCTAGATTAATGATTTATGAGTGAGTCATTGAATCGTTTACTCAACCAGTTACATTACTTATTTATTCAGGAATGAAACCTGAGACCTTTGTTAGGAAGTTATAATTTTAATTCTAAATCATAAGTTACTCAATCTTTATTTATTGTTCATTGTTGTTGTATAGCAATATCACACTAGCAAGTGAGTTGTTGTTCTGAATATCAGCATGGCTGTGATTTGGTCACATATATTTAGCCGTGCTGATATTCTGAACAATAACACATTTCATTTGCGTGTCATTTTGCTTGATAATGTCATCAAGGCTAAAACTAGGGCTGCTCAATTAATCGAATGCGATTGTCATGCGCATCATGTCAGTAAAGCCGGTTCTGTAACCAGTAGTAAATCTCCATCACCTGCTTTCAGAGAGAGCAGCATTTAATACACAAGGCCGTAGTTCACTGAAAAGCTACACAATATCGCGTTCATAAACGCAGATGGTATAATCGCACGATTATTAAATCGAAGAAATCGTTCTGCGATAATGACAGCTGTTTGCATAGCTTCTCCGTGAACTACGGCGCTGCGTATTAACAAATGCTGCTCCATTTGAAAATAATACCACATTTAATAACATGTTTTTACTCCAAACTCACTTCATTACGTCAGTCGAGTG
The DNA here is from genome assembly GCA_027422435.1 of Schizopygopsis pylzovi. Taxonomy (NCBI): domain Eukaryota; kingdom Metazoa; phylum Chordata; class Actinopteri; order Cypriniformes; family Cyprinidae; genus Schizopygopsis; species Schizopygopsis pylzovi. The sequence continues at coordinate 45,326,966 of CM049819.1, read as the reverse complement.
TTTGAAATAAATCCTTCTGTGAGATGACGTGGCTTCTTACACAGAATAAGGCACGCAACAATTTACATGTTATTCTAAGCAGTGATAAAGGCTATGTCGATTAGCATTGAATTATTATATACTTTATTATAATGAAAATTATAAGAACTCAGATAAACCATATATTGCCGTAGTCGTGTGTTTATTAGTCATGTTAAATCAATGAAAGCAGTTCAATCTTCTGTTTATTCGGCTGCAGTGGGACTTCTTCTGCGGGGCATATTTTGTGTTTCAGCACGAGAGCGCCCTCTGTCCTTCAGATGGAGATTTACTGCTGATCACAGAACCCAGCTTCACTGACAAGATGCACATGACAATCACAGCTTTTGCCTAATCGCCATTTCATTTAGATTAATCGAGCAGCCCTAGCTAAAACCTAATACAATCTTTTAAAACAATCCTAGAATCTCATGAAGCAGCTTTGTATTTTGGGTGTGTTTAAGCACACAGTATGTATGCTCACTAGGTCTTGAAACAGCAAAAGAATGTGATGAACAGAACCCCATCAAAGAGTCACCTTCAGATGAAGGTTAATTCCAGGAGAAACATGCCGCAGGTGTTGTGCGTTCAGAGAGAGCTCACACACACACACACACACACACTCACACTCACACTCATACACACACACACACACGCTCACACACACACACACACACACACACACACATAGGGATGGGTATCGTTAAGGTTTTAACGGTACTACTACTCTTATCGATACTGCTTATCGGTCCGGTGCTTTAACGGTATTCTTATCGGTACTTTTTGTTATTTATATATATATATATATACATACATATATACATACATACATACATACACATATATGTATGAAATATATATTTCTATGATAGATTAGCAGCTTAATTAACATGGCTTTATATTCTGAGATGTTAAATAAATATTTCATTAAATAAATATAAAACATCAATTTGTAAATGCAGCAGTGTGCAGGCATTTTTTTTGTGTTTTATATACATAAGATAAGATAGAGTAAGAACATGAACAAAGAAACAAAGTTAAACAAACTGACAAATATACCATTTATTGTGTGTGTATTTGATCGTTTGGACGCGCCCGAAGCTTGGCGCCGCGCACGCACACACACACACACGCGCGCAAACACACACACGCACACGCACACACACACACACACACACTCACACACACGCACACACACACACACACACGCGCGCAAACACACACACACACAGGGGCGCGGGAACAGGGGGTGCTGAGAGTGCTGCAGCACCCCCTGTTTTTTTCTGTGGGCAACTGTAAACTGTTGTGAATAAAAAAAATATATAGGCTAAATTTGTTATAATAAAGATTAATTTAAAAATGTATATGGTTGCTCCGATGTTTATAACATTTAGTTTACATTGGCTATTTTGCTATCTATTTCTATGTGATCTTCGACATATTTACCATTTGCCCATTAATTTAACAGTTGTAAGAATTAAAGTTATCAAAGTTATTAAACTGATGCAGGGCTATTTGATGCGCACGTTGCGCACATCCTGTCAAATCACGCACGCAGCACTGCCAATGCTTGCTTTTATGTTTGTGAATGCTATGATTGTGTTGAAGAATTTGTAGGTTGTGGCTTAAAAGCGGAACATGGAAATATCATGGATGTACTTTTTTTTTTTTGTTCTCAGCGATATGAGTCTTTCCCTTCTCCCAAAACAGCTTATAGCTAAAATAGTTCAGTTTTGTATGTAATGGAAAAGTGATTAGACGATGTTTCGTTTTTTTCTTCTTCATAAAGTTAATTTAGAAAAACCTTGGAAGCATTTTTTGTTCGTTAAATGTTTTTTTTCTTTTAAGCAACGACCAAGCGGCCAGCATCAGAGTTGATCGCCTATGTTTGATTAATTTAGCCTTATCAAATCATCAAGACTTGACTAAAATAAAATCGATAGATAGGCCTATAAACAGTTCAAGCATATCACAGTGTTAGTTTAAATGTTTAACCTATATAAATGTGCAATATCCAACAGTTTGTGTGGAGAGTGGAAGCTGAAGCGAGCTTTACAGGACATGGAGGATTTTTTTCTTACAGTAAAAACAACTTAAAATACGCCGTGTGATTTTTTTTTTTCTCATAAAGGTAAGAGTAATATATCATTTTGAACTGTAAAGGGTCTACTTTTATTTGTGTGCATTCACAATATCAACATTGTGCTTTTATAAAATAGGAAAACAGAGAATGCACTTTCTTCCGGTTTTGAACAAGAGCGCTTCAATGATGAACCGAAACTCGGCAACTCGAAACTGGCTCAGAGATATGATAAATATATCTATAGAAAGCTTTAAAATACTACTTTAAAACGAAATAATTCAAAGCAAAGCAAAAACTCTTCATTAGCCTATGTAATCCGTTAAGATGCATATATTTCTCAAATGAGGAAATGGCGAGTCATTTTTCCCGTCACCTCACCATCTAAAATATAAAAATAAGGGAAAGCCTAAAACAGGCCCGATTATAATTTGCGTTTTATTTTATAATTGTATTCAATAAAAAAAAAAGTATGTAAATCTTTGTCCTTGAAATTTAAAGGATTTGTTGCAATGCAATTTTGTCTGACTGATGTGAATTATTTATTGGCCTATCGTTTTAATCCATGCAGCAAATGCTTTAAAAACAACTTTAAAATTACTTTATTGCATTCCAGATGCTTTAAAAAAAACTTTTCACTATACATTTTAAGGGTTTTTAAGCTTGAATGTAACTTGAATGTAAAACATTGTTATGAATTCATTGTAGCCTATTCCCATTTGTAAAATAGCTAATTGTTGTCTAACACGATCTCATGAAAGTGCGTAGGCTATAGCACGATTTTCTGTTTCTATTTGGCGTAATATTTATATGCAGAAATTGACTACCTCCCCCCCCTCCCCACAGCACCCCCTACATAAAACACCTTCCCGCGCCCCTGCACACACACACACACACACACACGCACACACACATCAGCCTGAGGAACAGCATCTCTCGTGTGGATTGTACTTCCAACATTTCATTATCAAACATGTCCAGCAATTTAGTAACTGTAAAGACGGCATTTTACAACAATCGACAGACGATTGATCTGATTCTGACGTTCAGGTTTGGTCAGAGAGGAACGAATGCGCGCCGCTGTGAAGAGAAGGAAGTTGTGTTAGAAGAAACACGGCTATAATCTTTAGAAGCTAAAAAAAAACATTAAATAAACTCAGTTTAATATAACAGCCACAGGCCTAAAGTGTAAGCATGTTTTAATGGTTAGTTCTCTCTTCTATCATAAACAGGGCTTATGTTGCGCGTGCTGAACTCATCCACGTGAGCGATCGCGCTTCTGATTTGGGAATAGCAAAAATGCATCATAGACAAGAGTTTGAATATTATTGCATATAAAAACAGCTGGTGACTCTGGCGGGATATAATTTGCAAGATAATGTGTATATATATAGCAATAATAAATGTATGTGTGTTTTCTTAATTTCTCCAGTACCGATAGCAGAACCGTTAACGTCAGAGCTTATCGATACTCCGGTCTTTTATAATTTAGCCCCGAGACCGATTAAATACCGAGTTTCGGTACCCATCCCTACACACACACACTCACACACACACACACACACACACACACACACACACAGACACACAGACACACAGACACAGACACAGACACAGACACACACACACACACACACACACACACACACACACACACACACACACACACACCCACACCTCTCTCTGCATGTGTGATTTGAGAATGCTCTGAGTGGGTCATTTCCTGACTCTATAAATGCATGTAAGAGCATCTCAAATCACACCATCACTTAATAAAAGCACTTCACCTCATGTCCACCCTACCACACAGAAACACGCACCATTACGTACAGAGACACACAACAGAAACATCCTCTACGCAGAGGCGTAGCAATGGGGCAGGCAAGGCAGGCAATTTCCTGGGGCCCCGTATTTTGAGGGGGCCCCCGACAGCTGACCATTTGAACAATCGGAAATGTCATTATTAATAATATACACGTAACATGGAGCAATATATCGCCATCCCCCCTAGGGGTCCCCCTCTGGCGTTACGCTGGATGTGTTTTCTTTTTCCTCGTGATGTGTCGGCCGCGGTTTTCAAACTGGCACAGCATTTGCTCGTGCATTTACTAGGCTATTTTAAAAATCAAAAGGACTTATCCACCTGGCAGCCAAAAGCGGAAAAAAGCAAGAAAAGGAGGAAAATAGGAAACATGACAGCGGTAAGTTAAGTGATGGAGATAATATTGACTTAATGATAATTATATGACAAACAAATGTGTTTGTTGTTAATTCCAGCTTATTTTCGTTTAATTATTTGCTATATGAAATAATAGTCCAATTACTTCTAGGGATACTGGAAAACAGGTTAGCTAGGGTTGCACTTAGCAGCAGCATGTATTATATAGCATTTGCAGCAGCATGTATTATATAGCATTTGCAGCAGCATGTATTATATAGCATTTGCAGCAGCATGTATTATATAGCATTTGCAGCAGCATGTATTATATAGCATTTAGCAGCAGCATGTATTATATAGCATTTGCAGCAGCATGTATTATATAGCATTTGCAGCAGCATGTATTATATAGCATTTGCAGCAGCATGTATTATATAGCATTTGCAGCAGCATGTATTATATAGCATTTAGCAGCAGCATGTATTATATAGCATTTAGCAGCAGCATGTATTATATAGCATTTAGCAGCAGCATGTATTATATAGCATTTAGCAGGTATTAATGTAGGCTGCAATAGAATAGGTGGTACCGGGAAAGACGTGCACATCACCGCTTGGCAAGTTTCGGTAACGTTACTGTGTCTTGCTGCCAGTGGGGAGCATGAAACTATATAAATAAATATCGTTATATTTACTAAGTTGACATAATTTTTTTAGCTCTTCTACATTAAATTAGTTGAGTTAACATAATTAGTTGTCAACAAACAATGAACTAATAGTTAATAAACTTTAAATCTTCTGTCATGAAGATGATTACAATTTTGTTAAAGAATAAGCACATTGTTTTAAAAAATAAAACGATTTATGTTATATTATGTGTTTTGACTACTTTTTGTATGTTGTATAAATATATATCTAGGTAACAAAGATATATAAACAAAATAATATTTTAGAAGGGCCTCATCTATTAATTGTGCCTGGGGCCCCCACTTCATCTTGGTTCGCCTCTGCCTCTATGCAAGGGTGAAAATGCACTGCAAGCATGTCTGTGCATTAAACTGCATGTGTTATTCAGGTAGAAAGCTATAAACAGTGTAACTAACTTACACTGTAGGTTGTAACTAACTCAGCAAGATTCTCCACAAACTATTGCTCCACAGAAAACTGACAACAGTTCACACTAATAGCAACACTAATACTGGCATATTTGGATGTTGAACACTGTGTATGTATATGCTGCCTAATATAAAAAAACACAACAACAAGTAGCATGTGCAATTTCTGTCAGAAAGCAGTGGTGATGAGCAGCCGTTAGCGTGTTAGCGCTCATGACAGGCTGAGAGTTTAAATCTGTTCCCTCAATGTCAAAAACACTTCAACTGTACCCAAAACTTTCTCTTACAGATCGAGTACACCAGAAGAATGAAATGAGAAGCATGCCGTCCAAACCACTGCTGTCATCAGGGAGACATGATTGTGAGTTTGAACACAGATTTGTCTGTCAATGAAAACAAAGCTTTCATTACGAGAACACTCTTCTTGTTAGCGCTTGCTGGCTGAGACATATCAACTATCACTACTACTGCTCACTATTAGAGATCGAACGCCTTTAGTGGACACTGGAGGATGTATTTTGATATATATATATGTAGATATAGAGTTTATATTATTTTGAATATCTTTTACATTTATGAAAAAATATAAATGAGGGGGGGAGGTAGATTTTTGTTTTAACTTTTGTTTTGGAAACTAAGTGAATCTGATTAAAAAATATTGGTAACACTTTACAATAAGGTGTCATTTGTTAACATTAGTTAATGTATTAACTAACATAAACAAACTTTTATTACAGTATTTATTAATCTGTGTTAAAGTTAATTAATACAAATACAGTTGTTCATTGTTAGTTCACAGTGCATTAACTAATGTTAACAAGCACAACTTGTGATTTTAATAATGCATTAGTAAATGCTGAAATTAACATTAAGATTAATCAATGCTTTAGAAGTCTTAGTCCATGTTAACTAATGTTAAAGGGGTCATATGATGCTTTTTTAAAGATCATTATTTTGTGTATTTGGTGTAACAGAATATGTTGACATGCTTTTATATTCAAGAAACACATTATTTTTCAAATACTGTACATTATTGTAGGTCCTCTAGGCCCCGCCTCTCTCAAGCGCTTCGTTTTCTACAAACCCCGCCTTCTGACAAGCACAGTCTTCTCTGATTGGCCAGCTGACACTGTGCATTGTGATTGGCCGAACACCACAAGCACGAGTCGGAAATGTAACACCCTTTTCCATAATCGCGAGCTTCGGCTTTAAAGTTAGATTTACCATCAATTCAATCCAGTAAAAGGGGAACAGAATCACGTGACAGACAGTGATGATACTTACTGTATATGTGTTTGCACACAAGCCGCGGTTAAGACGATTTCTGACGTGCTGTACACTCTACTGTGATGTGACCCTCCCCTCACACACACACACACACACACACACACACACACACACACACACACTCACACACAATGTGTTACACACAAAGCTCCACATTTGAACAGTCAATAGCAAATATTTGAACTAATAACAGAACATACAGTCGCTGATTCAGAAGCGTCAGATTGTCGGAGCAGAGTCAGAATAACCTCCTCTCCTAGGTTCACGAAACTGTCGTCCATTAAATGTGTTGCTGTTCTGTTGTAAATAATCTTAATGATTCCTGACTGCATCTACTTTCGGAGGTCAAATAAAGTGCTTTTGCTTTATAGAAACACACAGCGTCTCCCTGACACGGCTGCATCAACTCTACTGCGTTACTGAAACCACGCTGCCTTTCTTTGCCTGAACATTTGGGCGGAGTTATGCAAATATTTCCACATCGTGACATAAATGTGGGGGTGTGTTTGAACGAGCTATTTTAGGAGGGCGTGTCAGAGTCTTAACTTTGATAAAGAATATCTCTTTGGTTTTGAGACTTTAGTCTTTGTAATCTCATCTATTATCAGCTTGTAGCCCTCCAAAGAGAAAGCAAAACTTGAAATCGCATCATATGACCCCTTTAACTAAATAACCTTATTGTAAAGTATAAGCAAAATATTTTAAAATTTTCAAAACATTACTTACATTTTTGTGCAATTATTAAAAATTGAATAGATTGTAATATAATACAATTGGATAAAATGCAATATTTACTTTTCTCTATTTAATATATGTAATGTTTTTATAGTTATTATAGTATACAATATAATAGTAATAGTAGATTTGTAGCAGATAACTATAGATAAAAAAAATTGTATCTAATAATATGGTGGCAATTACAATATTTTGGCTGGCATTGAGGGTGATCATGAAAAAAATGGTGGAAAGCAATTAATTTTTTTTTGCAAATGATTTCAAATTTTCTTTTCTCTTAGCGATGACCCCCAATACGCCTCCTGCATTCACTGTACAGCAGTAACGGTGTTTTTCCCACAGTGTTGGTGAAGATGTTTAAGAAAGTTTTCTATCTTTAAAATGCGTTTAATTAAACGGTTAAAGGAATGTCATATATTTAAAACACATTCGCTCTGTAATTATCCAGCCAACAACATTCAGTCAGTATCCATGAACTTCCCCTTCACCAACTTCACTCGATGCTTTCCAATTAAAGACAACATCCCAAACATTCAGCTCGACCACTAACTCAAGCAAACAGCACTGAAGCTCTGTGTGCCGCCCGCAGACACCAAACAACTCATTTCACCTAAATCAAAGCAAAGCCTCCACTTTCACAAGCACCACATCCCCATCAGCAGCTCCACCCGCGGACTCACCAGCATGTGATCAGTAGCTCTGCTTTGAAGGAGGAGGCAGGGAAGCTCATTCAAATATGTCATATTTCACAGGACAGTATTTTGCACATCAGGAATAAAGGTTATTTGTAAGACTGATAGGTTAGTAAAAATTATGTTTTTTTGGGCATTGTGACATTTTATAAATAATAATTTAAAACTGTATATACATTTCCACCCAAATAGGTATTTTTTCTCCCTTTCATTTCTGTTCATGATGATTATCATTAGATTTTTATTCTATAATAGTGACATTTTTATTGAAATAGAGTAAAACTAAATTGTGCATTTATTTATAAATCAGCAAAAAGAACAAAGTGGCACAACTATATTAAAAATGCAAAATGTAAAGATGATTAGTATACATAAGGTTTTATTTCTCATTGTACAGTGATGAGAATTTGGGTGTAAAATGTGCTTAATTTTCTTCATGTATTATTTCAAAATAATGACAATGACCGAATAAACTCTAATGCTTTAAAAACTTGTTTACTTTAAAGTAGGGGTCGACCGATTATCGGCGCCGATATTTAGCATGTTACCGATTATCGATAAGGACCATTTTAAAACAGATTTGCGATAATCTTTATCTTATATTTAATTTAAATTTTGTTGCAAATAAACATACTATTTACAGGTGACATTATTTATTGGTAAATAAATAATAAGGTGAAACTATTTAATTTTTAATGCACTATTTGATATATACAGCCTGTCTGAGCTCAACACTCTGTGAGATGAGGCGATCTCTAATCTCTGAGGGCAATCTAAACTTTGTGCTCATCTGATATGTAGAGAGTCACGTTTACGATCAATAACGGAAAACTGAAGGCACTCTCACCGAAAGCACACGATAACTGGAGCTGAAACGTGTAAACCTCAGTTGTCTCTCAAAGGTGCAGCAGCACAGACGTTGCTGAAAATGAAAAGCCTCAAAATTACCCATGATGCCCGAAGCGTATTTCATGCGGGCGAAATTGGTAGTTAAATGGCAGTCATATTATGAATTTACCGTATTACGTTGATGTCATGGAATGTGTCGAAGTTTCCATGAATTAATAAAAGTAGGTCAGTAACTTAAATCGAACGCGCTATGGACTAGTATCTATAAATATTAAGCTGAAAAGACTTATATATGAATCCTGCATGTTCTGCATCTGTTAGGAATGACACAGACGTATGAATTGATTTACTGCACACACACCTTGCAAATGTTTTTAGATGCTCGCGGTGTTTTCAGCATAAATGAGGACATAATACACATAACAACATCCCCAGAACTGCTCCGGAGTCAATTCATGAGAATTTTACCGTTTCATTTGAATAAAACGATCGTTTTCATATATACATAGGCTACAGAACTAAAATGTCCTATGGAACTGGCAAAATATAAGTTCGGTTAGCCGATTATTACTGTGAATACAGTAGAAATTAAGTAACAACTTCAACAATTATTACAACTTTTGTTGAGAATAATTCAAATACGCTAAATACGTTTTACTTTAAGTTTTACAAAATCTTTACAGAATGCCACAGAAGATCTCTGTAATTATGTTAATATTATTCGATTAATAGGTTCTGTTTATGAACCTTTGACAAAAATTAACATTCTATGGCATCGTGAAGCACTATTTTTAAGAGTGTATCATTTAAAGAAAGAAGTTTTGTCAGAGCTCTTATAAAAATTAAATTGGTTTCATTTAAATTTTACCTAGACAGGTTACTGGTCCAAAATATGGTTTTTGGCTACTTGATGTAATTTTAAGCATCGGTATGCCTAAAAACACATATCGGTCGAAACCTTACTTTAAAGACCCCATGAATCACTTAAAGGATGCAGTGATGTATTTCCAAAAGAAACCAGTTACCTGAGAAAGGACATATATGGACATATACCATATATCAGACCACGGGTAGTACCAAAATAATTAAGATTTGTTCGGGAATTTATCACTGGCAAATAGTACTTATGACGAAATGGGAACGGAAAAAAAATATTACATTTTTACATTCTCCGATTTATAGATATAGTGATATATATCATATAGTACAATGCTGGCTATAATGCAACATTTACTTTTGGCCAGATTTTGGGGCCTTCATATTAAAACGTTTGTGTGGAAGGGTTTTATAACCTTACGTTTACATCAAAACTGTGAACTATGATTTGGTCTACTCATGTATGCCAGCAAACAGACGATCAAGCATGATCTAAACGGCTTAAACCTTGAACAAAGGTGCATCCACCTACTACACTCTTAAAAATAAAGGTGCTTCAAAAGGTTCTTCAAGCGATGCCACAGAAAACCGGCGTATGTTCTATCTGCGAAAGCTTGGTAGTTTTAAAGTGGTCAGTACTTTTATGAAGATGCTTCACTCTTGTTGTATTGAATCTGTCATTACGTTTCCATATGTGTGTTGGTATGGGTCACTTAATGTTAAAAACAGAAACAGACGGCAAGGTATTGTTTAAAGTGTGTGGTAAGATGGTTGGCATCACTTTAAATGAGTTGAACGACTTGTATAAGGCTAGGACTTTGAAGAGTTCATTATGAATGATCCCAGCCATCCCTTGCAGAATGTTTTTAAGTTGCTTCCTTCTACTCAAAGATATTATTTGCCTTTATGTAAGACCAATAGATTCAAAAACTCTTTTATACCAGCTGCCATCGGTTTCTTAAATTACAAAGAATGTTTATGTGTATTATTAATGGAGGCCATTGTTTTTGTTGTGTTTTGAGGTGCTTGTCATTGTTCCATATGGTGTACTACTGGCTGTGAAACTAATTGCCCTTCAGAGATAATACATTGACTAAGATTAAGAACCATTTTTGGTTCCACAAAGAACCATTAAGTCAAAGGTTCTTTAAAAAACATCTCTTTCTTACCTTTTTAGAATCTGAAGAACCTTCTTTCGCCACAACGAAGCTTTAGTGAAACAGAAAAGAGGTTCTTCGGATGTTGAAGGTTCTTTATGGAACCCTTTAGACAAAAAGGTTCTTCTATGGCATCGTGAAGCACCTTTATTTTTAAGAGTGTATCTTCTTTGTGGCGAAAGAAGGTTCTTCAGATTATAAAAAGGTAAGAAAGAGATGTTTTTTTTAAGAACCTTTGACTTAATGGTTCTTTGTGGATCCAAAAATGGTTCTTCTATGGCATCGCTGTGAAGAACCTTTTAAGCACATTTAATTTTAAGAGTGCATTTTCCTTTTGAAACATGTTTTTTTGTGCAATTCACTCTGAGAAAGCGATCGTAGCTTTCAAAACGCCCCAGCTCTTACCTAGCCTGTTGTCCAGTACTCCGAAATCCAGCGTATACTTGACCACGTGGTAGTTATTCCACACATAGAGCAGATTGTCTCTGGGATTGTAATCCACGGCAGCGATGTACTGGTACGAGTTGGGGAAGGGGATGTCCAGGAAGCCGTCTTTGCTCAGCTCCGTGTTGTAGATGTAGTCGATTTTATTCCCGGTGGCTTCGCTATCGTCGTCTTCGTAGACGCTCTTAACGACGTACAGGATCCCGCAGATCATGAAGGCGTTGGAAGCGGAGCGTTTGTCGTAGGCCGTATCCCAAGTTCCCTCGACGCGTAACGTATACGGGTTGAGCTGGCTGATCACGATTCGTCCGTTGTTTTGCTCCGTGGCGTAAATCACCCAAAGCCCATTCTCATCCACCGCCAAATCGATATCTGACTTGCCCCCCCAGCGGTACGGTGAAGTGTCGTGGTAGTTTGCACTTGCGATGATAGCCTCGCCGCTCTTGATGCGGGTGCGCAAATCGAACTTGACGATATTCCTGGTTCGCTCCTTGTTGAAGAACAGCGCTCCGTCGTAGACGACGAACCCGGTGCCGTCCACCCGGTGGGGGAGCTTGTAGGTCGTGGTGGGTCGTCCTGCGATGAAGTCCTCTTTGCTGGAGTATTCGGTGAGTGTGTCCGTCCGATACGGTGTCCAGGGCATGTAATAGATCTTATCCGAGGCCTGCAGGGGGTCTTTGCACCAAGCCCCCGACTGGTGGTCCGACTCGAACAGATGCTCGCTCTGATAAACGCCGCGCAGCAGCCCTGGGCACAAGAAAACTACAGACAAACACAGAGAGAAAGACAAGTGAGCGTGGGTTTGAACGAGCTTTCATTTGTTACGCGATCACATGATACACGACCAGTTTCTGAGCTTTTTCATGTTTTTAAAGAAGTCCCTTCTGCTCACCAAGCCTGCATTTATTTGATCCAAAATACAGCAAAAGCAGTAATATTGTGAAATATGTTTTACTATTTAAAATAACTGATATATGTTCAAATGTAATTGATTTCTGTGATCAAAGCTGTATTTTCAGCATCATTGCTCCAGTCTTCAGATGTAAGATGTATACTTATATTTAGCAAGGATGCTTTAAACTGATCAAAAGTGATGAAAAAGAAATGTATGATTTTACTAATTATTTCTATTTCAGATAAATTATGTCCTTCTGAACTTTCTATTCATCAAAGAAACCTGAAAAAATTATACTCAGCTGTTTTCAACATATTAATAATAAAAAACATTTGAGCAGAATATTAGAATGATTTCTGATGTGACTGGAGTAATAATGCAACACAATCAGCTTTGAAATCACATGTATAAATTACATCTTTAAACATATTCAAATAGAAAAGAGTAATTTTGAATAGTAAATATGTTTTTGCTGTGCTTTGGACTAAGGCTTGGTGAGCAGAAGAGACTGTTTGACTGGTAGTGTGTGTTAGAAATGTGTTTCTGAGTCGACGTCACACACTTGGGATGCTTTCAGCGATCTATTATGTATTTAAAAGGAAAGTGATGAACGCAGATTATGGAGGAGAATGAAATGTTATTTGGATGACAATCCTTCACTATGCTTTTACGTATCAGAAACATTGAGACTCGTATTTCAGCTTAATAAGATTGTGCTGTATCACTTTCGCTTGACAATGAGTGATACTTACACAATGCGACACATTACATCTGCCAAATATTATGCTATTGTTGCCATTCTGGCCAAGAAGCATTCATTTAGTATTGAAGTCAAACTCCCGGTGCTGAGTTACAGACTAGTGTGCATCCGGAAAGCACTACAGTCCAAGCTCAGACAGACATAGGGTGCTTGTTTGCAGATATTTGAATTGATTAAACAGTACATTATTATTAGTAACTGCAAGTTAAATTCAGATTTTGCTCAAATGTAACATTTATATAATGCTTACACTGAAAAGAGTGGTGCAAGATTTAATTTTAAATATTTTCACTCAGAAATGGCAAAAAATCTAAACACACTGAAAGACTGATGCAGTAATTTAATGTAAAGCATACTCCAAAAACATGATTTATTAATTTGTTTGTTTTATGGACTTTAATTTAATTTAACATTTGTATGGGTATTATAATCGTACTATGAGCACATTCATGTCCCAGTACCGTTTTACATTAGTTTTCATTTGAATCTTACTCCTTAACTCTTTACTTTCAATATTAATTTCACTCATTACATGAATAGATATCCACACAAAGAAGTGTCATAATTTATTACATCACTCCAAACTCTTCACTTTTCTTTTGTGAAACACTAAAGGAGAAACGCAGAAGAACCGTCATGTTGCTCTTTTCCATTCAGTGTACACTCTTAAAAATAAAGGTGCTTCACGATGCCATAGAAGAACCTTTTGATCTAAATGGTTCCATAAAGAACCTCAAACAGAAAGAGATGTTCTTTAAAGAACCTTTAACTCAATGGTTCTTTGTGGAACCAAACATAGTTCTTCTGTGGCATCGCTTTGAAGAGCCATCTAAGCACCTTTATCTTTAAGAGTGAAATTGAAGTGAACAATCCATAGAATTTGTGGAAAATGTTTAAAGTATTTATATATGTTAAAGCTATGTAGCCACATGTGGGGAAATAGAAGATTATTCTCTGAAGATTTTGATCTTCACACCAAGTTTGTCATCCATGGCAGCAAATATCACTGATTCAAGTTTGAATATTCACAGAAGATGTCCAGACTCTCAGGACTTTAGAAGACTTGGAATACAGTGCATGAATCATTTCAACTATTTATTGTAGTTTATATTTATTTATATTTTTACTTTGTCTTTGTGTGTGTGTGTGTGTGTGTGTGTGTGCGTGTGCGCGTGTGTGCGCGAGCGCGTGTGTGTGCGTGTGTGCGCGCGCGCGTGCATGTGTGTGCGTGTGTGTGTGTGTGTGTGTGTGTCATTTAGTTATTTTGGGCGCTTGTCATCCATGGTAATATAACAGCAGTCTGAACTAGGGTCAGAAATGAACTTTTCCATAAATGGACAATATTCGACCTCTTAATTACTTAATCAACTATACTTAAATCAGTCAGAATGCTAGATGAGCGGTTCTCAACATATCAAACCCACTTATTTCCAACACGATATTCGAAAGCTCCCTATCCATACCATTTATGCTGCTTCCGCTGTTGAATTCATTAATATACTAAAGAAATGTGCTTAATTCATTTTACATATTAAATAAAATTACCAGGTTTCTTTTTTGTGTGTGATTCCAAAAGTGCTATCTTGTGTTCCAGAACGTCACGATCTTCAATAAAATCAATAGTTATAAATATAAAACTACTATTAAACATATTTCCTTTTACAGTACACTGAAAAAAAATTATTCATTGAATTTACTAAAAATATTTAAGGTAAGTGGTTGCAATCAATGTATTTTAGCTACATTTAAATTAACAAATTTAGTTGACTAACTTTCAGCATTTTTTTTATTTATATAAATGTTGCTAAAATATATTTTTTTCAACCGCTTACCTAAAAAAACTGTATTTTTTTTTTAGTGTACATCTTGATTTTCTGGTGATTTTACTGTTAGCATTTTAATTAGAGATAAGAGTTTGATAATTTTAATATATTAATAGTTTATTACTTTAAATCCTTTTAAGTCATCCCGAAGACCCCTGGTTGAGAATCACTGCTATGGATGATTTCCAATGAACTTTTAGCAACATCGCTGATGCATTTTTTACATTCATCGATGTGTTGCTTATCTTGAATTTGGGGGCATTTTTGCCCCAATCCCACGTTCATTTCCAATTTCTTCAGAATCTCTTCTTTTGTGTTTCATGGGAAATCATAAATTCACAAGGGTTTGGAAAAACATGAGTTTTGAGTAAATAACGTTCCTCTTTAGGAGTGAAGTAGTCCTTTAGAAGCACGTGCATCTACTCCAGGAGCACCAATCTTCATTCCAGGAGTGCCAAACTCTGCACAGAGTTGAGCTCAGCCCTAATTAAACACACCTGAAGCGGCTAATCGAGGTCTTCAGGGTCACCGGGAGCTTCCAGACAGGTGTGTTGGATCAGGCTGGAGCTGAACTCGCTCCCTCAAGGAGACGGATCGGATGCATGCAGAAAGATTTCATTTCCACCTGAAGTTGGCATTTAAAATTTTGATAAATAAGAGGCGGTTTATTAATGACAGCTGGTCAAAGGGGCCAGAGGCCGCGGAGATATAATAATGAGCTTATATTTATTACAATCCGAACGGATTCCATCCCGATGCTAAGATATTGTCAATTTGTGTCAACGTGATTTATTGCGTCTGCACGCACAAAACTAATAATAAGCGTATTTTGCTCCATTCGGCTTCGCTCTAAGCAGCCGTGCAGCATCAGAACAGAAAGATTGTGTTTCTTTCCTGGGCTTTCGCTTCCAGAAATTGATTACAGCCCAGGCCTGACTAAAGCGATCCATACACTTAACCAGATTAGGTTAGAAATATATAAACTCATTCCAATTCATTTCCTGCGAGGGTCAAATCTGTTGATACCACAGACAGAGACATGATGTGTCATATTTATGATCGCAGAAACGCTCTAAACGGTCAATACATTAAAGCCAATCGCTGCCGTTCTTACAGCTGGAAGCTTTTATTATATCTGGCTGTTTCGTCCACTTTCATGTTCCATCGGTTGATTTTATGAAAACAATAAAAAGCACTCTAAACCGGTCTTGTTAAAATGTTTTACTTTCAGCTTTCAATTTTACTGCAAATGCCTTTTTATGCAGATTTCACTGCTTTACCTTTTACTTCCAATATTAATCTGTGAAAATCCATCATAAAAATATAATACTTGTGTTAATAAATAATACTTGAATACTAAATAGGGTAAAATTGCCCATTATTTTATTTATTGCATATTGCATGTCAGATTATTTATGTGAAAATTATTAATACTTTATTATAATTATTATAATCATTTATTCACTAGTTTTTCTAGTTACTTTATTTATTTCCAAATAATGCAAGAAGAGTGTAAATATATTTAAAATATACAGTATCTCACAGAAGTAACAGCACCCCTCACATTTTTGTAAATATTTTATTATATCGTTTCATGTCACAACACTGAATAAATGACACTTTGCTACAATGTAAAGTAGTGAGTGTACAGCTTGTATAACAGTGTAAATTTGCTGTCCCCTCAAAATAACTCCACACAGCCATTAATGTCTAAACCGCTGGCCACAAAAGTGAGTATACCCCTAAGTGATAAATGTCCAAATTGGGCCCAAAGTGTTAATATTTTGTGTGGCCACCATTATTTTCCAGCACTGCCTTAACCCTCTTGAGCATGGAGTTCACCAGAGCTTCACAGGTTGCCACTGAAGTCCTCTTCCACTCCTCCATGATGACATCACGAAGCTGGTGGATATTAGAGACCTTGCACTCCTCCACCTTCTGTTTGAGGATGGCCCCACAGATGCTCAATAGGGTTTAGGTCTGGAGACATGCTTGGCCAGTCCGTCGCCTTTACCCTCAGCTTCTTTAGCAAGGCAGTGGTTGTTATCATGTTGAAATACTGCCCTGCGGCCCAGTCTCTGAAGGGAGGGGATCATGCTCTGCTTCAGTATGTCACAGTACATGTTGGCATCCATGGTTCCCTCAATGTACTGTAGCTCCCCAGTGCCGGCAGCACTCATGCAGCCCCAGACCATGACACTCCCACCACCATAATAATAATTAATAATTTGTTACATTTATATAGCGCTTTTCTAGACACTCAAAGCGCTTTTCATAGTAAGGGGGAATCTCCTCATCCACCACCGATGACGGCAGTCATAGTGCGCCAGAACGCCCACCACACACCAGCTACAGGTGGAGAGGAGACAGAGTGATGAAGTCAATCAGTGCATGGGGATGATTAGGAGGTCATGATGGTCAGAGGCCAATGGGCAAATTTGGCCAGGATGCCAGGGTTACACCCCTACTCTTTTTCGAAAGACATCCTGGGATTTTTGATGACCACAGAGAGTCAGGACCTCGGTTTAACGTCTCATCCGAAGGACGGTGCATTTTTTTACAGTATAGTGTCGCCATCACTATACTGGGGTGTTAGGACCCACAAAGACTGCAGGGTGAGCACCCCTGCTGGCCTCACTAACACCTCTTCCAGCAGCACCCTAGTTTTACCAGGAGGTCTCCCATCCAGGTACTGACCAGTTCAACCCTGCTTAGCTTCAGTGGCTAACCAGTCTTGGGCTGCAGGGTGATATGGCTACCACCATGCTTGAGTGTAGGTAAGACACACTTGTCTTTGTACATCTCACCTGGCTGCTGCCACACACGCTTGAACCCATCTGAACCAAATAAGTTTATCTTGGTCTCATCAGATCACAGGACATGGTTCCAGTAATCCATGTCCTTAATCTGCTTGTCTTCAGCAAACTGTTTGCGGGCTTTCTTGTGCATCATCTTTTGAAGAGGCTTCCTTCTGGGACGACAGCCATGCAGAGCTATTTGATGCTGTGTGTGGTCTGAGCACTGACAGGCTGACCCCCCACCCCCCTTCAACCTCTGCAGCAATGCTGGTAGCACTCATACGTCTATTTCCCAAACACAACCTCTGGATATGACGCTGAGCACGTGCACTCAACTTCTTTGGTTGACCATGGCGAGGCCTGTTCTGAGTGGAACCTGTCCTGTTAAACCGCTGTATAGTCTTGGCCACCGTGCTGCAGCTCAGTTTCAGGGTCTTGGCAATCTTTTTATAGCCTATGCCATCTTTATGTAGAGCAACAATATTTTTTTCAGATCCTCAGAGAGTTCTTTGCCACGAAATGCCATGTTGAACTTCCAGTGACCAGTATGAGAGAGTGAGAGCGATAACACCAAATTTAACACACCTGCTCCCCATTCACACCTGAGACCTTGTAACACTAAGGAGTCACATGACACCGGGGAGAGAAGATGGCTGATTGGGCCCAATTTGGACATTTTCACTTAGGGCTGTACTCACTTTTGTGGCCAGCGGTTTAGACATTAATGGCTGTGTGTTGAGTTATTTTGAGGGGACAGCAAATTTATACCATTATACAAGCTGTACACTCACACAGCAAATTTATACCATTATACAAGCTGTACACTCACTACTTTACATTGTAGCAAAGTGTCATTTCTTCAGTGTTGTCACATAAAAATATATTATAAAATATTTACAAAAATGTGAGGGGTGTATTTACTTCTGTGAGATACTGTATAACATATAAACTGAACACAGTAAAATAAACCAGTTCATTATTTATTGTGTGAAAAGAAGATCGTTGATAATTTCTTATGATTTTTATAGAAAATTATTCATTTCTAAAGCTTTATCTAAATTTACTTCTTACCTCTTTTTTAACCAAATGACGCAACAATATAAATATTTAAAATATTTAATATAACTGTATAATTTATAAACAAAACAGAGTAAAATAAACCATTAATATTTATTGTTTGAAATGATTTGTGTGAAGATAATTCATAATTATTAAAATAATTGTATAAATTTTGTTATTTGTTTTGTTTTAACAAATTACTTCTTTTTGTAAAATGATGCAAGAATAGTAGTATAGAAGTATATAATGTAACATATTCAGAAGTATATAACATAACGTATTTAATGTGATGCATGCGGCTGAGGAAAGTACATTTCTGTAATGCCGGTCCAGAGGAAAAATGTCAGATTTCTCCAGTGGTGCATTCATGCTCACATTATTAGACAAAATAAGCCAGTGAGTTTGGAAAGTTTCTTCTAAAGGAATTTAATTCCCAAAAGTCCACGGGGCCAAAAGTGGCCATAGTTAAAAAAACTCATTTCGCTGCTTGATATTGTGAAACATAAAGCTTCCTCTGGCTCTGTGACTGAATGCAGCGGCTTCATTAGTTAGTCTTAGCATCTCTGAGAGAGAAAATGATACGCCGCTGAACGCTTACACAGGTGTTAGAAAGGTTAATGAAGAGGGCCGTTATAATGCTGCTGTCTCACACACACTGATGATTACAGTAATATACAGTCTGTATCTTAAAGCAGCCCAGTGCAATGGAGATCAGAGCGCTCTAATGAGGCTACAACACACACATCAGTCTTCACAGAGAGTCTCTAATGAAGCACAGACTCAGTCCATAGAGCTGTTTTTGATCCGTGGAGCATTAAAGCAGACGTTTGGCACAATGTTCATGCTTCTCTTTTCCTTATTATGAAAGTAAACTGGAGTATTTGCACCAGTAGTTTAATTGTCTATCAGGTATGCAGCTACTGCAACACAATCATATTTGTTATCAGTATTTGTGTATTATTTTGCAGCAACATGTTTGCATGTGCTTAAAGTGACTTTCTGAGGACATTTCTTGAATTATTTTTTTATTTCGATTATAATGCTGATTTATGTTTAATCTAACAAGGAGGTAAGCACAATACATTCAAATTCAAAATATATTTTAACAGCTCTAAATTTTCAAATAAATTTGACAATATTTTTGGCCATGACTGTTTATATATATATATATATATATATATATATATATATATGTGTGTGTGTGTGTGTGTGTGTGTGTGTGTGTGTGTGTGTCTGTGGATATATATATATTTTTTTTTTTTTGTTGTTGTTGCATTTGGCATTTAGCATAAACAGCAATAAAAGAGTTCATAATGCACAGCATATTAAGCTAAAGATAAACACTGACCAGCCATCTAGTGACTTCTTTTCTGGATGACTAATCGAAATGAAAAGTAAACAGTGACCTTGTCTGTCAAGCTTCAAAACCGACAAAAAAACACCATAAAATAGTTCCCTATCTGTCGGTCACTTCGAGTTATGTCGTGACGACTTAGGGGATTTACTTGGAAGACCCAATCATCTCTGACTTTAAGAGAAAACGCCAATGAAATTGGCTAGTGGATTTTGCATACCTGAGCCACTCCTCGTGCATACGGGTATAAAAGGGCAACAGGTGCATCCACTCATTCGATTTTTGCTTCGGAGCCGAGTGGATGAGAAGTGTGCTGATCTCCACAAGCCTTTCATCTCTTTGTTTTGTTCTTGGTTGGCGTCACGATGCAGTCAGCGGCGTCCCTTTCAACAGCGATTTCCTTGGGCACTTCAAATAAGAGAGCAAATTCTAAAAGAGCATCTTTTTCAAGATGCCGTTCCGTCCATGTCCTTCTGGTTGCGGTCGTTTCCTGTCCGCGGATGACGGACACGATCGTTGTCTTCAGTGTCTGGCCTTCCAACATGCTGAAGATGCGTTCGTGGATGACTCATGCGCCTGTTGTGGGCGTATGAGCATGACTTAGCTGCGATCTTGCCTTTCCTCTCTCAAAGGATTGGCACCCTCTGCCGCCACCCGCGCTGGTCTCTCTGGCTCGAGCAGAGGACCACCGGCTGCCACTCTGGGAGATCTGAGGGTGACAGTAAGAGCCTCTCCGCCGGGTACATCCCCACGGACCTCTTTTTCCTCACGCAACGAACGTGCCGTCCTGTTCCAGGGTGATTTCGCTGGTCCGTCCCACGGGGCGCTCAGCATTTAATTCGGTGCGCCATCCGACGATAGGATGTCGATCGCAGCATCGGGGGATGGGAATACATCCTCTGAGGATGAAGGTGCGGTGGGGCTGCCCCCCTCGGTGTTGTCGCCACCGCCGCACCGGACCCAGGGCTGATGGCCATGCTTGCCCGGGCAGCCGTGAGTATCGGGCTGGAGGTCAACAGACCGCCCAGTCCCGAACCCTCATGGCTGGATGATTGGTTTCTCGGAGCGGGGCGCGGCTCACAACCGCGTTCTGCTCCGGTGCCTTTTTTCCCGGATATGCATGAGGAGCCGACGAAGTCGTGGATGGCGCCTTTCACGGCCAGAAGCCGCTCGTCCGTCTCCTCGACGGCGGGGCTGCCAGGGGGTACACGGGCATTCCACAGGTGGAGAGAGCAGTCGCGGTGCACCTGAGCTGTGAAGCTCAATCGTGCGGCCGATGCACTCTCATGACAGCTCACGTACCCCGGAGAATGACTACTTCATCCTGAGATGATCCGGCTGATCTGGAGTCGATTTGGGGAAGCTCAGATAAACCTGTTTGCTTCCCACGAGTCCTCCCACTGCCAGCTGTATTTTTACGTGACCGAGGGCTCCCTTGGCACGGACACACTGGCACACAGCTGGCCTCAGGCTTTACGCAAGTATTTCCCCAGTGAGTCTACTCGCACAGACACTGTGCAAGCTCAGGGAGGACGAGGAGCAGGTCCTGCTGGTCGCGCCGCATTGGCCCACCCGGACCTGGTTTCCCGAACTCATTTCCCTTGCGACAGCCCCTCCCTGGCGCATTCCTCTGAGAAAGGACCTCCTCTCTCAGGGGCACGATGCAGTGGACGGCAGGTCGCTGGGAAAGCATGAGCTCATCGTGAGGTTCCTGAAGGGTGCCAGGAGGATGCCTAGCTGGACTTCAGAGGGGCCCCTTTGAGCCGCTGGACTCGGTCGAGCTAAAATTCCTGTCGGCTAAGACAACGCTCCTGACCGTGCTCACTTCCATCAAAAGGGTCGGGGACCTCCAAGCATTTTCGGTAAGCGAAGAGTGCCTTGTGTTCAGGCCGGCATACTCTCACGTTGTCTTGAGCCCCCGGCCTTGATACGTGCCCAAGGTTCCCACCACGCCCTTCCGCGATCAGGTGGTGAACCTGCAAGCACTGCCCTCGGAGGAGGCAGATCCAGCCTTAGCTTTGCTGTGTCCCGTAAGAGCATTGTGCATATATGTGGACCGCACCTGGAGCTTCAGAAGTTCTGAGCAGCTCTTTGTCTGCCACGAAAGTCAGCAGAAAGGGAAGGCTGTCTCCAAACAGAGGTTGGCCCACTGGATAGTGGAGGCCGTCGCCTTGGCGTACCAATCTCAAGGCGAGCCGTGAGCCCCCTGGGGGTGAGGGCTCACTTCACTCGGAGTGTAGCCTCCTCCCATGCGTTGGCGCACGGCGCCTCTTTGGCAGACATCTGCAGAGCTGCGGGCTGGGCGACACAGAACACCTTCGCAAGATTCTACAGTCTCCGCGTTGAGCCAGTTTCTTCCCGTGTGTTGGGTAACAGGTAATGGGCGGGAAGAACTGGCCGGTGTCACGCTTGCTGCGCCATTCCCTCTCACCTGGGGATACGAGCGCCTTTTTTCTCCCCCAGTTAAGTTCCCCAGACGGTGAACCCTGGTGGAATCCTCCAAGCACCCCTGGCAGTCAGACTGGGCGGAGCAGTCTGACGCCAGGCCCAGTACTGGTGTTAGCTCATCCGGGTCTCCGGTCAGCCCCTGTACTGGGCTAGGTGTCTGTACATATGTGTATTCTCCACGGTAAGGTTTCCCTCATGGTAAACCCGTGTCTTCTCTTTGATAGAGCTCTCTGTCAGGCTCTGCTGGCAGCTCTCCTCCCTACACCTAGGTAGGATCTGCCGCAAAGCCCAGTCGTATGTAGTAATGCCCCAAGCCTGGGTCAGTCCATATCAGTTTCTCCACATGTTACCTCACTTCGGGCAGGATGTGGCCTCCGTAGCGCCCTTCTCCGGAAGACTCGCTTCCCTGCCGTTACTGCCGAGCTGTAACAACAAATAGGAAAGACTTGAAGCCATCTTTCACAGAAGGTCGAAATCCCTTCTGATTTCTGTTAGGAAAGGAACAGCGGCTTGGCTATTTCCAGCAGCGATTTACTCAGCGGTCCCTGCGGGCACCAAGGTTAGTGAATTTACGCTGGGGCGGTGGGAAGGTTGCAACCTCTTGCATGGCATTTGTCTGTCACGCACTCGCTTGTCAACATCTGCATGCCACGAGGTTGTGACGGGGTTCAGCTTGTGGCGCTTTCCATAGGACCCCTATGTCGTCACAACATAACTCGTAGTGACCAACAGATAGGGAACGTCTAGGTTACGTACGTAACCCCCGTTCCCTGATGGAGGGAATGGAGACGTTATGTCCCCATGCCACAATCTTGAACCATCGCTGGTTGCCAGGGACTCGTTCTCGGCTCCTCAGCGTAAAACCTAATGAGTGGATGCACCTGTCGCCCTTTTATACCCGTATGCACGGGGAGTGGCTCAGGTATGCAAAATCCACTAGCGAATTTCATTGGCGTTTTCTCTTAAAATCAGAGATGATTGGGGCTTCCAGGTAAATCCCCTATGTTGTCACGACATAACGTCTCCGTTCCCTCAATCAGGGAACGGGGGTTACCTACGTAACCTAGACGTTCATATGATGGCAATACACGTCTTCTGGAGTCATAAAGTGTCTTTGAGTGACAAATTTAAGTTGGCAGGAACTAAAAATCTCCCTCTACCCTTCAAACAACACATCGTATCTGTAAATATCAGTTTGTTCCTCGTGCAAAGCTTTTGTTTGGTTCAAGAACACTTTTCATACACCACACAAGTCATGGATGATGTTTTATTGTTGTTTTGGGAGCTTGACAACACTCAAAAAAGCACAAAAAGCAAAATCTATTCCACAGAAGAAAGTCACAGGGTTTGGAGTAAATTACAAGGGGTTTTATTATTTGGTGAACTATTGCTTTCCAGTCCAGATGAAGAGGGCAAGAGGAAAACACCAGGAAGAGATGAGATGAGGAAGAAGAGGGAGTTTGTCTATGAACTGTTTTAATGCTCATCTCTGTGACCGTCTCTGATCTCAGATCAGCTGCTCTCATACAGAAGCTCCACATCCAACAGCAGATGGCAAAATAACAACATGCAGCTAACCACATAATCACGCAGGAGAGGATAATAAAGAGCCAAACAAACCGGCTTATTGACATTTAAAAGGGCAGAGAAAACCCTCCCCGTGTATTTTTTGTTGTTAATCTCAAAGGCTGTACATATTCGTATTATTACTATTTAAAATAACTGTTTTCTTGTAAAATATTGTAAAAAAATATATATATTTTAACATTTAGTTTTTTTCCTGTGATGCAAAGCTTAATTATTATTATTATTAATAACTGTCAAATTTTTTTCACGATTCTTTTGATTACTTCAAAACAGCATTTATTTGAAAAACTAAAAAAATATATAAATAAATTGAATGCAAAGTAAAATTATTAATTTCTTATAAATATATAAATAAATAAATAATTAAATAGAAATATTTAAATAAAATAGATAAATTAAAAATCTTCTGACCCTAAACTTATGAATGGTAGCATGATGATAAAATAAAATTCAATGTATTTTGGTGCAAATTCATCTACCATTTAGCAGAAGCTGGTCAAATTAGACAGATGCCAATATGGACGGGATGTGTTATGAAAACAAATGTATTTTGAAGTTTTTTATTTATGAATTACTGACTGCTGAGAACATGAAACTATCAAAGTTCAAGAGACTGTTAGAAAACAAAATAGTCAATTTTCCTTTTCAGCCTGCCAAATTAATGTTTTAGAATATTTGTATGCATGTGCAGTTCATGGTGATAATGAGAAGTTTGATTTCGGTTCAGTTTTGCACAATAAACAATTTTGGCACTTGGTTTCCAGTATAACATCTAAATTCTGAAGCAAAAGCAGTAGAACAAAAACAATCAGACCTGATAGATTCATTCTTGAGAAGTGTGCGTGTGATCGTGTGATGTGTGTGTGTGTGTGTGTGTGTGGTGTGTGTGAGTGTGTGTGATGGTGTCACCCTGAAGGTTAGCGGCACTATCATCATAATGATGTCATTTAAA
>CM049819.1:45289380-45296880 GCA_027422435.1 Schizopygopsis pylzovi | reverse complement strand
CATGAACATCCAAACTCTTCAGACTTCTGTGCAAAACACTGCTGAACTTTGACAAAAACGTGTTTTAATAGTGATTGTTTTAATGTCTAATTATAAATCCAACAGCATCAAATGTGAAAATATCTATATTATGGAGTGGAAACGGCAAATTAATCAATGAGCGATCCTCTGCTGGTCATAACGAGCGGTCCTCTGCTGGTCATAACGAGCGATCCTCTGCTGGTCATAATGGTAATATCATGACATGTTCATTTAATAAGTGTTTGTTTTCATCCAGGCAGCAGAAATCATTCACTTAAACACGGCACATTTTCCACTAATTACCTACTTTAATGAATGAATGTATAAATAAATATGCAAATCTTCTTTAATGTGAATTTTACATATCATGTTCCCATTTTGTGTATATATATATATAAATATGCATAATTTTGAGGCAACAAACAAACAAACAATCAAAAATAAATACATAAATCTGTGGTATGGAAAATTGGGTCACTTTTTTCACCCCTGAACACTGATCTAGTTGCCACCCCAAAATCCTGGACACGCCCCTGTTACTGACTCTTTCAGCCATCTTGGATTTATTAACTAATCTTATGCATTCTGGGATTGCCATTGCCACCAGTGATCTGTGCACGGCTGCTTTAGACGGATCTGTATAATGTGTGTCTGATGCCTTAAATAGCATCTGTACAGGCAGCTCTGCAGGGCTACTGATTCTGATTGGTTCACGTTGGTATGTGGGCGGAGCTTATTGTTGTGAGGCGTCAGAAAAGCCCTAAAACTCAAAGGTCACCAAAGTGAGGACCGGCAGGTTGCCATGGACACCATTCTGCTGCCATGGATACCAACTGGGGATCACCATCCAAAGGAAATCATGCAATTGTGAGACAAGGCCATTTCACACACACACACACACACACACACACACACACATCAATGTGCGGCACAGCTATTAGTGATTCACAGAGTGAAGATGAAGGAGAATACTATCAGGTGTGTGTCTGGATCTCAACAGCAAACATCAGAATCACACAAAAAATACTGGAATTAAACCTGAAATGAAATGTGAGACGAGGCCCCGCCCACTAACGGTGATGTCACACTCAAGCATTCACTTGTAAAAAATTATTATTACTGTCTGCCATGTTTTTCATACCTTTCCTTTATGTATAAGTTATTTTGTATGTATGTTATGACTAAATTGTTGACACACACACACGTTTGTTTTTGTGAATTGTGGGCACTCTCAATAGGCGTACTCTAGGATTTATAAGCGTTTTGAAAAATAGGGAAATGTCCTCATAAAACACCTTCTCCTTGTAAAACCTGTCATACCCATGACATTATACAAATATGTGTCCTCACGTCACACACACACACACACACACACACACACACACACACAAAAGAAGTGCACTTCAGCATACTTTTAATAAGAGTACTAACATTTAATTTAATTAGCTGAACTTTAGAGTGTTGTTTTTTTCAGTATATCTTTATATGTAATTTCTCATAATTATATTGTTGGTAGAAATCACAATAAAACATACCTATTTAATTAAAAACTAAAATATATATATATATATTATTATTATCATTAGTATTTGCCAGGATTGGACCTGTTTTGTCATGTGTTTCAGTTCCTGTTTTGCCTTATTTGGTCTTGTTCCTGTCCTCGTTTAGTTTGATTATAATCTCATGCACCTGTATTTCCCTAATTACCCAGTGTGTTTTAGTTCTTGTTTGTTAATTCCTCCCCTGCCGGGTCATTCGTTGCGTTTGGTCCTGTTTCCATGTTGAATTCTCCCTTGTGTTTCGTCAATAAAGACGGTTTAAGATTACTCATGCCTCCTGCATTCTCCCTGCCTCAATGTAACGTGACAGAAGACCTGACCTAAAACAGTTGCCTCTGTATGTCTACCGTCCGTTTTTGTTTCCCGTTTTCTCTCAGTGTTTTTGTACCTGTTGGGTTCCCTGCATGGATGCTCTTCTTCGCCCCAAATACTTCCTCCTCCTGCTGGAGGACCATACGAGACCGTTCCTGCTCTTAGCAAACACCACCAGCTAGCCGGATGACGCGCTCTGTGTATTCTACGAAGCCAGTCTTAACATCGCATGCAGAGCGACGTCGTCCGAAGATGGTCCTAGAGAGAACTTCGTCGCCTTCGGATCCCCCCCACACGGATCCCCGCTCACCGTCAGATCCGAGCAGGATCTCGCCAGTTCCACTCCAGACCCAAAGCCCAGCCCACCATCTCCCCGCTGCGAGACCCGCAAGCTCGAGCCCACTGAGGACGGAGAGCCAGTTCCCACCGCGATCAACTAGTCAACGCAATGCTGAGCGGAGTATCATCCTCAGCATCCCTCTGGCTCATTTGCTCTCCGTCTCCGCCTCGGGCTCCTCCACCGTTGGTCGGCCCCCTGGAGTCGGTGGCCATTCCTCATCCATGGCTCTTCCCTCCGTCGGCTCCCCCGTGGGTCACCGTTAAGGCTGTGGCCAGGGTCCAGCTTAGCTCCTCCTGTTCCAAGCCCCTCCTCCCTCCTTCATCTTCCCATGGACTCTGTTTGCCGGCCCCCTCCTGGGTGTCTGTCCTCCTCCTGAGCCTCCTCCCAAATTCCCACCCATTCCTCCCTCTGCTGTATCTACGGTGCAAAGACGCACCTTCCAGGAGGGGGCGAAATGTCAGGATTGGACCTGTTTTGTTTTGTCATGTGTTTCAGTTCCTGTTTTGCCTTATTTGGTCTTGTTCCTGTCCTTGTTTAGTTTGATTATAATCTCATGCACCTGTATTTCCCTAATTACCAAGTGTGTTTTAGTTCCTGTTTGTTCATTCCTCCCCCGCCGGGTCATTCGTTGCGTTTGCTCCGGTTTCCATGTTGGATTCTCCCTTGTGTTTCATCAATAAAGATGGTTTAAGATTACTCGTGCCTCCTGCGTTCTCCCTGCCTCAATGTAACGTGACAGAAGACCTGACCTAAAACAGTTGCCTCTGTATGTCTACCGTCCGTTTTTGTTTCCCGTTTTCTCTCAGTGTTTTTGTACCTGTTGGGTTCCCTGCATGGATGCTCTTCTTCGCCCCGAGTACTTCCTCCTCTTGCTGGAGGACCATACGAGACCGTTCCTGCTCTTAGCAAACACCACCAGCTAGCCGGATGACGCGCTCTGTGTATTCTACGAAGCCAGGCTTAACATCGTATGCAGAGCGACGTCGTCCGAAGATGGTCCTAGAGAGAACTTTGTCGCCTTCGGATCCCCCCCACACGGATCCCCGCTCACCGTCAGATCCAAGCAGGATCTCGCCAGTTCCACTCCAGACCCAAAGCCCAGCCCACCATCTCCCCGCTGCGAGACCCGCAAGCTCGAGCCCACTGAGGATGGAGAGCCAGTTCCCACCGCGATCAACTAGTCAGCGCACTGCTGAGCGGAGTATCACCTCCCCATCCCCCCCCTCCAGAATCATCAGCATCCATCTGGCTCATTTGCTCTCCGTCTCCGCCTCGGGCTCCTCCACCGTTGGTCGGCCCCTGGAGTTGGTGGCCATTCCTCATCCATGGCTCTTCCCTCCGTCGGCTCCCCCGTGGGCCACCGTTAAGGCTGTGGCCAGGGTCCAGCTTAGCTCCTCCTGTTCCAAGCCCCTCCTCCCTCCTTCATTTTCCCATGGACTCTGTTTGCCGGCCCCCTCCTGGGTGTCTGTCCTCCTCCTGAACCTCCTCCCAAATTCCCACCCATTCCTCCCTCTGTTTTATCTACGGTGCAAAAACGCACCTTCCAGGAGGGGGCGAAATGTCAGGATTGGACCTGTTTTGTCATGTGTTTCAGTTCCTGTTTTGCCTTATTTGGTCTTGTTCCTGTCCTTGTTTAGTTTGATTATAATCTCATGCACCTGTATTTCCCTAATTACCCAGTGTATTTTAATTCCTGTTTGTTCATCCCTCCCCTGCCGGGTCTATTCTTTGAGTTTGTGCATTTTCTCCTGTTTCCATGTCGGATTCTCCCTTGTGTTTTGTCAATAAAGACGGTTTAAGATTACTCGTGCCTCATGTTTTCTCCCTGCAGCAACCAACTGTGACATTATTATTATTATTGGCATTAGCATTAGGCAGTATCTACATGACAATTAAGCACATTTCCCATCAAGTAAAATAGATGGATGGATGGATGGAATATTTCTGTGTTCAGTCATGAAAGTGTCTCTCTTTAAGTCACTTAAGTGACCTTTTATTTCATTAATATGATATTATCTGCAAGCATGTTTTTTTAAAACACACTTGTATACACTATAAGTGCACATTCACTATAATTAGTGCCCTTCTTTTTCACAAGGTGTGAGATTGACAGTGTTATTTTCAGCAGTACTTTTTATTTAGCATATTGAGCGCTGAAATATTCTCGTCTCCCACCGCCTGTCAAACAGACTCTTCTCATCATCCAATCAATCCCAGACGGATAAAATCAAGATCTCCAAATATCCTGCTTCTCTGTGAAATATATCATATTATGGAAATAAAATGTGAATGGCATTTCACACTGATCTTGAGTCAGTGCTAAACGGCTGATTAGAGAAGTGTTTAGTCTCCTGATTACAGTGAAACGCTTCATTAAGAGCAGGAAAACAGACACATTAACGGCCATTTTCTGCTTGTCAGATGAAGTCCAAACCAGCAGCAGCCTTAATGCGGCATTAAAGCGCTTTCGCTGTTTGACCTCTGAGGAGCCGTGGCCGCTGAATTATGAATGAATGGAAATGTGTGTGCAGCTGATAAGAGTAAACATATTAGAGCATGTCAACACAGCTGATTTAATAACTACAGGCTGCATGTGTTTGTCTCACTCACACACACACACACACACACACACACACACACACACACACACACACAACACACACAACACACACACACACACACACACACACCACACACACACACACCACACACACACACACACAACACACCACAACACACACACACACACACACACACACACTCACACACCACACACCACACACCACACACTCACACACACACACACACACACACACACACACACACACACCCACAACCAGCAACACACAACACCAAAACCACAACACACAATCACACTCACAAAAACAACACACACACACAACACACACACACAACACAACACACACACACACAACACACACACACACACACACTAACAAGAGTACAGGGTCATTCACAGCACACCACAACACAATAGTCAGAGAGATCATCACAAGAGCCCACAACCATAGTAAAGAGTCAATACAAGAACGCAACAATATGGTCAAAGAGAGAGAGAGAAGAGAGAGAGAGAGAGAGAGAGAGATGAGAGAGAGAAGAGAGGAGAAGAGAGAGACAGAGAGAGAGAGAGAGAGAGAGAGAGAGAGAGAGAGGAGAGGGTCATGACAGCTGTCAACAACATGACCAGGAGATCAAGTCAAATCCAAGAAATAAATCACTACATATCGTTTAAAGTAACTAATTAACTAACTATTTATTTAACTCTTAATTGCGTTTTTATTACAATGAAATCAGAAAATAAGTTGTAACCTATACAACTCATTTTTTGATTTCATTGTAATAAAAACTTAAAAATACTTTAAATTAGCTAAACTTTAGACTTTTAAACTTTTTTTCCCTGGTAAATTTTTATACATAATTAAAAAATTACATCGTTGGTTGAAATCACAATAAAATATACATATTTAATAGCAATAATAATTGTATTATTAAACATTATATATAATACTGACTGTTTATTATTGTTGTAATTATTATTATTATTTGCATTAAGGCATTATATCCATGACAATTAAGTCAATTTCTTCCCAAGTAAATAAATTACTATTATAATAATTATTATTATTATTACAACTACTGTAATGCAGAAAAATAATGGTGTATATTTTAATTGTAAAGTACTTATTTTTTTACATTATGCTGATTTAAAGTATAAACAAAATGCATTTAAATATTTAATGCAAATGTTTATAAAAATCAGGCATAACTAAAAAAAAAAATATAATGTTCAAAGATACTTAAAAGTAACCCATTTGACCCGATTGTGATGTATGGAGGTATTTGTTATGCTTTTGTTCATCTCTGTAGTTCAAATGAAAGAACCTGACGCAGACAACAACACGGCCATGGTTTATTTCCACGCACACAGACTGAAAACAGCTTGGATGGCTGAACACATGGCTTCAGATAAGTCATTTGTGTTTTATTCTTATTTGGGGTTGAAGCGTGACCCTGACGATGGTGAGATTCAGCCGTCTCAGACACTTTAAAATCTCTGAATGAATGGCTGTGGTGACGGCGGTGATTGTGTTTGATTGCTGCGCTGCGTCTGGAGGGTGTTACAGGGAAATTAAGTGCTCCAGCCGACCGCAGGATCAACAATTAACGCTTGACACTGGCTCTTTACAAAGTCAAACACACAAACACAGAATGAAGACAACGACTGCAGCAGAAGAGCACTATTAGCAGAACACACTATTGGAGCGATTCTTAATTCAATTAAAATGTATTATAGTTCAAATTTATCAATTAGCTGAACTTTGGAGTGATTTTTGAACCACTTAACATTGACATTTATGCATTTATCAGACACTTTTCTCCAAAGAGACAGTGCATTCAGGTTATACATTTGTATTGTCAGTATGTGTGTTCCCTGGGAATCGAACCCACAACCTTTGCGCTGCTAACGCAATGCTCTACCACTGAGCCACAGGAACTTAAGTATTGATGGATGAACCGACATGCATTAATTATAAACTAAAATATACTTTAATGTCATTTCTATTGAAACTTGCATCTCATGTATTTAAACAAATTATATTCAATGTAAATGTAACACTGAATAACACGCTAGAGTTAAAATTACAATCGAGTGCTTTACATGTGCTTTAGTATGTTAGTCAACACTACTTCAAACGATTGTTTCCAGCTTAAATATGAGTCCATAATCCATAATAATGTTTCCTCCAGTGAAAAAAAGGCTATCTCTCACATCAGAATCCACCCACATACTTGTTTTGATCTGTGCAGATTTATCTGATTCAGAACAGACCACTTTTTTCACTGGAGGAAGCGTTATTATGGATTCATATTTTAGTTAAAAACATCTTAATGATGGATTTGTTTCAGCTTTTGTCTTCTCCAGATGTTAACTGATGGACTGGAGTGGTGTGGATTATTGTGATGTTGTTATCAGCTGTTTGGACTCTCATTCTGACGGCACCCATCCACTGCAGAGCATCCATTGTTGATAGAGTGATGCAATGCTATATTTCTGTACATTTTCAGCACATTTTCATTTTTGGGTGGACTATCACTTTAAAAATGATTTAGCTGGACAACTAAATGAACAAATATCGAGCTAAAGTCTGAGCTGAAGAGAATGTGTTCAGATGACATAAAACATAACCAGTCAATCTCACAGAAAGAGCAGTCAGGTGTATGAAATCCCCTCACACACACACACAC
>CM049819.1:45264380-45284380 GCA_027422435.1 Schizopygopsis pylzovi | reverse complement strand
AGACCAGAAGTTCAACTTCACTGAAAGACTAAGTTAATAGGGGTGTAACGATTCATCGATATATATTCATTACCGCCAACGCGTGCATTCTCGTTCAATCTCACGTACCAGGACTCGATATAAGCACTGCCTGAAGGAACAAGGCGAGTGTAAAAGACGCTCGAGATAGTTGGAGTAACAGTCGAGCACTGTGTGAGAAGTTTTCTGCGCACACATATGAAGAGCACACACACACATCTGAAGCGCGCGCACACACACATATGAAGAGCACACACACACATCTGAAGCGCGCGCACACACACATATGAAGAGCACAAACACACATCTGAAGCGCGCGCACACACACACATATGAAGAGCGCGCACACACATCTGAAGCGCGCGCACACACACACATATGAAGAGCGCGCACACAGACAACTCTGTGTGAATACTGAGTTCTCCTCAGCTTTTTTTGTGCATGGATGAATAAATACAGACAAAACTACATCAAAATGCATGTTTTGGCAAATATCCTTTTAAACAGTCGGTTAAGCATAGCTTAACTAAATAACCTTTGTAAAATCAAAAAGTATTAATTTACAGCCTATTTATTTTATACAGTGAAGACTATGCAGTTATTTTATATTTGATTATTACATTTCTGTAGCGTATCTGAAAATGTATTTTAGACTGTGATGAAAAACCTGAAAAGCTCTGTTTATTGAACTCGTGTTTTTGTTCTTTTGTATTTACTTTCTGCTATTGCTTGTAATTTGGTTATCTGTAGAAAATATTTTTAACACTGAGCCCATAGTATCATTTTTAGATTTATGTTATATATTTTTGGTTGCATTTGTGAGTTAATAAAAAAGTTAATAAAAAAGATATTAAAATGGGTTTATAATATCATAATATCGATATATCGATCGATATACTCCTGTATCAAATCGAATCGTATCATATCATTTTTTTTATGAATCGGCAAATATCGTATCGCTGGGTATGAGAATCGATATCGAATCGAATTGTGACGAACCATACGATTTACACCCCTATAAGTTAATGTCATAAATCAGTAAATGTCTTCATTGTATATTTGAATTAGCTCAGAAATCTCCGCCTTCAGAGCCACCTGACCTCAGAAGCCCCGCCCACTATGACTCAGAAGCTCCGCCCACTTCAATTATCTCATTCAACACTGAACACGGCTGAAAATTCAGCTTTGCATCCCTGGAATTAATTACATGTTAAATCACATTCACAGAGAAAACAGTTATTTTAAATTGTAATAATATTTCACAGTTTTTACAGTATTTTTGATCAAATAAATGTAACCTTGGTGAACATAAGCGAGGTATTTCCTGCTGTCCTTGCTGTGAGTTCACAAGCTCCGCCCACTTTCCCTCTCCATTAATGAGCTCGTTCAACTCGTTTTTTTTATTTTGTCTCTGATATCTGGTCCTCTCTTCCGCTCACGTTCAACCCTTCTTCAGTCTCCTCTCATGCGACCGCAGACTGACAGATTTAATATGCGCTGAGGTGCATTTGTCACTGATAATATTATTATAAACAGGTAACGCATAAACACATGTGAATGCGCTCTGACAGGGACAAATAAACGCTCTCTCTCAAACGTCCTCTGGATAACGCTGATTAAATCACACATGTGAGACTGTGAGGACTCAAGCCATCAGACGACTCGTCCCGTTTGTGTTCTGTTAATTAGCTCTTTGATATTCATGGAATCGTTCAGCAGGAAGTGAACATTCCATCATTCCAAAAACAGCTTCCTGCGGAATCTTCCTGCTGCTGTTTTCCACGCAGCAACCGTTCAGAACTCCATCTATCAAACTCAAACCAGAACAACACCACGACCAACGCTGAGTTACAATCAATGCCTTCTGAGCCTGAGTCCTGCTGAGGAAAAGACTTCACCGGATGGAGACACGGTCACGTGTGTATTGTGTTGTGCATGCCACACTCAAAATACCCCCCTCTGTCCAAGATGTGTTTGTTTGTTGCACATTGAAAATCTTCCCCTTTATTTACTTACTTTTACTTAATTACTTACTTATACTTACTTTTACTTACTCACACTCACTCACTTAGATTGGATTTTATTTATTTATTCATTTATTTATTTATTGTTTCGTTTTTGTTGTTATACAGTGTCAATTAGTTAGTTAGTTAGTTAGTTAGTTAATTAGTTAATTGATCTTTGGTCTCTCTTACATACACAATGACAGAACAATTCACTTTTCAATACAATTCTCAAACACATCAAATAAATAATTAATACAAGCATCCAATAACAATATATTTACCATAGTTTTACAATCACAATGTTTATCTATGTGTTTATTTACAAATGTATTTATTTATTTACACAATTGTATGTTTTTATTTTATTTTTATTCCTTTTTAGTTTTGTTCATTTTTAGGCTACAATTCCATTTCAAATGTAACATGAAATTGAATCTCTTTTTTTTATTTTAATCTTTTTTCTCAGCAGAGCTTCATTTATTTGACAAAAAATACAGTAAAAACAACATTATTATTGCAATTAAAAAAGCTGTTTTCTGTGTGAATATATGTTAAAATATAATGTATTTCTGTGATCAAAGCTGTATTTTCAGCATCATTACTCCATCTTCAGTGTCTCGTGATCTTCAGAAATCATAATAATATACTGATTTATGATCAAGACACATTTCTGATAATTATCAATGTTGAAAACAGTCGTGCTGCACAATATTTCTGAGGAAACATTTAAAATGTCTTTCCTGTCACTTATGATCAATTTAATGTGTATTTGCTGAATAAAAGTATTTATTTCTTTAAAAGAAAACCTTACTGACGCTGAAGTTTTGAACAGAAGTGAGGAATCTGCAGGAAGCGAGAAACAGTCACCGTTTCCTCTGCAGCAATTAAACTCAATGCAGTGAACAGTGACACTAGCGTGCGCTCATTTATCAGTAAAGACGAACACTGGCGTAAGGAAAAGCCAACAGAGTAAACAGCACAGCGCTCTCTAAACTAAAGATACAGAAGAGCCCATCTATCACGGACAAACGCTATCATTAGCTATCTGGCAACTTACTCATTTTGACAAAGTGCAGCACTTACATACTTTATCACAGAGCTCACAGTAACCAAAGTCATCATGCAAACTTCCACACACACACGACAGATAGGGACGGATGAGTTCAAATGAAGGAGAGACTTTAAACTGCAGGAGGAAGAAGAATAAACCAAATGTTGTGTGTGTTTGTGTTGAAGTGCTCTCGTCAGATCACAGACGGACGTGTTGATGTGAAACGCATACGTACTGTACGGGACGCACTCGTACTGCACTTCCAGGTATTTGTATGTCCCGGGACAGGGGTCGGGAAACGCGTCCGGTCCGGCCACGACAGCGCACTGCGTCCGGTTATTACACCTGAAAACACACACACGCACACACACAGACGCACACACACAGACGCACACACACACACACACACACACACACACACACACACACACACACACACACACACACAGACACACACACACACACACACACACACACACACACACACACACACACACACACACACACACACACACACACACACACACACACACAGACACACACACACACACACACACACACACACACACACACACACACATACACACACACACACACACACAGATGCACACACACAGACGCACACACACAGACACACACACACACACACACAGACACACACACACACACACACACACACACAGAGAGGGGAGAAAGATCATTAGCAGTGTGTTACTCAGGGTTTGGAGTTTGTTGGCATGTCTAACATTTAGCAGTACACTGTTTGAGCTTAAAACATGCATTGCTTTTTATGATTGTTGGACAATAAATCTGAACCACATGTGCAATGGCCCAGGTGTTTAACAGGTGTTTTATTCATATTTTGAATTATGCATTGGATTTTAGGATTGTAGGATGTACAAGTACAAGTTTTTCATTATGTTTAATGTTCAATTGTAGTTAAAACTAAAGTATGGCATTTAAATGTCATTATCACGACAAATGTAGTGTTTTAATCATACGTTAAATGACATCAGGTTCAAATCCGTCTCATTTACTTCTTAATAAACGTCTCTGTTTTATTGTGATTCGTTATTGCACTCTAGTCATAATTTGTCATCAAAATGTACTTTATAATTCAATGCACTTAACATGTATGTCTTTTTTGAAGCCGGTAACGTTTGGACCCCATTGGCTTTCATTGGATAGACAAAAAAAAAAAATAATAATAATAATAATAATGCTGAAATATTAATCAAATATCTAATTTTGTGCTCCATAAAATAATGTATAATTGGAACAACATGCGAGTGACTAGTCAAGTGTGCTTAATTCTATTGAATTGAACTACACGTCTTAAAATAATGTTTTAATAGACTATATATAACATATTCTATTAACATATTATAGATATTACTATAACATATAATATTAATGAAAAGTACAGTAAAAAGAAACACTTTCATGATTGTTTCTAAACACTTTTAAAAAGTGACCTTTGTAATAATGTCAAATTAAAAGTTTGACTATAAAGTGCATGAAATGGTTATGTTTTAATAAGCCTGTATTAACGTAGTGCTCTTATTTTGTTGTGTTGACTAACACACTAAAGCACATTTAAATCCTCGGTTATCATTTTAACTGTAGTGTGTTATTCGATATTACGTTTAAAATGAACATATTTTAAATGTACTAAATTACAACTTCATATGTTTAAACACAAGACATAAAAGTTTCAAAGACAATAGAAGTAATTACGAAATTACATATAAAGATGTGAGATGTAAGTCCTACTTAAGCGGGTCAAAAACACTCTAAAGTTCAACTAATTGTATTTAATATATATATATGTGACCCTGGAGCACAAAAGCAGTCATAAGCAGCACAGGTATATTTGTAGCAATAGCCAAAAAGTGTTAAAATTGTATTAATTTTTTTCTTTTATGCCAAAAATCATTAGGATATTAAGTAAAGATCATGTTCCATGAAGATATTTTGTAAATTTCCTACCGTAAATATATAAAAAAATATTTTTTGATTAGTAATATGCATTGCTAAGAACTTCATTTGGACAACTTTAAAGATGATTTTCTCAATATTTAGATTTTTTTGCTTCCTCAGATTCCAGATTTTCAAATATTGTCATATCATAAACCATACATCAATGAAAGCTTATTTATTCAGCTGTATTTATTCAGATGTATACATATCAATTTTGAAAAAATTACACTTAAGACTGGTTTTATGGTTCAGGGTCATATATTTAAACTGTAATACGTTTTAATTTAAATGTAATTAACATATAACCGAGTGTCTGAAATCATTGTGTTCAGCATTATTTCCGTAGTTATCATCTGGAGTTGTTTGAAACTGATTCCACTCTGTATTATAACATGTTTTTTGTCACAGCTACACAAATATACTGCAGTATGAAGTCAGGATCTGCAGCACGTGACACTTTGGTCACATGTTTTTACCGTCATATCACTCAACCGAGTCATAAATTATCAACCATGATCCGAATCACATTATTTCTGCTGAATGTTCAGTTTCTGGGGGAAATACGCCACATTGAGTTTTAAAGAGTCATGGTGATCATTTAAAGATGAAATCTTCCATGAGGCTCAATGTCAGAGTAATGTCAGCGTATCAGCGTGTGATGAACGCCCAGCACCTGAGACACTCGCGGCTGATTGAACCGTTAGCATCTGGTTAATGAGGGGGAACAAATACTTTCTGAGTGCTGGGGTGTGTGTGTGTGTGTGTGTGTGTGTGTGTGTGTGTGTGTGTGTGCGTGCGTGCGTGTGCGTGCGTGCGTGCGTGCGTGCGTGCCTGTGTCTGTGTCTCTGTGTGTGTGTGTGTGTGTGTGTGTTGTGTGTGTCTGTGTGTGTGTGTGTGTGTGTGTGTGTGTGTGTGTGTGTTGTGTGTGTCTGTGTGTGTGTGTGTGTGTGTGTGTGTGTGTGTGTGTTGTGTGTGTCTGTGTGTGTGTTGTGTGTGTGTGTGTGTGTGTGTGTGTGTGTGTGTGTGTGTGTGTGTGTGTGTGTGTGTGTGTGTCTGTGTGTCTGTGTCTGTGTGTCTGTGTCTCTGTGTGTGTGTGTGTGAAACTGTGACTAATATTTAAAAGAACCCATGTGCAAAATCAGCCTGAACATAATTACGGCCATGTCATTATCCACACACACCTTTACTCTGATTCTTAAAGCTGATCATAATCAACCCTGAGCAGAACCTGACAAGAACACGTTCTGCTACTTTACATTCAAAATTAGCCAAAAAGATGTCAATAACTATCTAACATCACATATATGTTAAAAGACAGCATATAGAATAATTATGATTAAATCAAACCAAAACCTCACAAGGAGACTTTCTGCCATTTTAAATTTAAAATGTATAAAAATACACATTATATGTGTATATATCATTATATAATTAAAATAATTATTTAACACACACACACACACACACACACACACACACACACACACACACACACACACACACACACACACACACACACACACACACACACACACACACAGTTTATAGTATAATTTTGATTGTAAGATTGTAAGAAACTATCTTACAAGAAACCATTCTTCTGTTTTAGATTAATAAAATAAACTTATGAAAATATGGAAAAATGTCATAATGTAAATATTATGTAACATATCAAATACATGTTTAAAAAGTATATATAATTAATTACCAAGCCATAACTTACAAGAAAAAAATTATAAACATTAGAAATATAAATATTATATAATTAACATAAAAGTATTTACCCAAAAAAGTACATATCACAAATTATACATATATTATTTTTAATTCGCTTTGGATAAAAGCGTCTGCTAAATGACTAAATGTATATGTAAATATATATATAAAAAAAATGGTTACCCTATATAATTATGATTAAACCATACCATAATCTTACAAGATTAATTTTACAAGAAAAATATATATTTTTTTTAATAATAAACATTATTACACAAGTAAAATAATATGCAAAAATCACAAATATTTAAATAATGATGTAATATATAATATAATATACACACATTAAAAAGTATATAGTATAATTTTAAAGTAAACATAACCTCAAAAAAACTGTCTGTCATTTTATATTTAAAATCTGGAATATTAAACATTATATATCTACATATAATTCTATAACTAATGTAAAATATGCAAAAAAAATAAATAAATAAATAGAATAAATAAATAAATGTGTAACATCACACATAAATGGAGTATGTAAAACTGGAATAAGTATACTTTATAATCTTATAGTCAAGCAATTGCTAAATGTTCTGTTGTCATGACAACAGATTAAACTGGTATAAAAAGCTAATCACTCCACCCCATAATAACCAGTGCGATCACAAGGTCCAGCCAGTGACGATGCAGGACCGTCCCATGAGAAAACACACACATCCCAGCGCTCGTCTCAGCACGGGTGAACTATTCCTCAGAGTTTATCTGAGACAGACAGAGACATCCGTCTGTCCGACACAAGCAAACACTAACTGTGCACGCGGGTCAGGTGAGGATTTGTTTCAGATTAGAGTAAATTATGCAACAATGAGGATTTCAAGAGGACAAGTGCGTTTGACTGCGTCGATGGGATATTTCCAAATGATGCTCCGAAACTCAAACATCTTCGGGACAAAAGCGTGCGGCGCGAGGAAATGAGAAGGACAGAAATCAATGGCAGAACGCTGTGATATTGATTAAAGCCGCAGTCATGTGTCGGCAAACATCCTAATTATCAAACCACCATCAACTCGTTAGCTCCAGCGAACCACTTTCTGCTCCTGAACACAGCACTGCTTCTCAAAAGATACCAGTCAATAAATCAGCGTGTTCTGGTTTAGCCTCGTCTGATGATGTCGTCAGCCTTCGACTGAATCACTCAGGTTTACCTGCACAGGTGAGAGTAAAAGTGTCTTCGATTCCATGCAATAAAAACGAGGACTTTTAGGACTTTTAGGACTTCTGTTATCAATTTAATGAGGAATGCAAGTATTATAGTTTAAATAGAAACTATATGAATGATAATATGAATAGCATTGATTAAATGATGCAGTGTTGTTACTGTAGATTGAAACAATTAAAAATTATTTTTGCAAACTGTCATAAAGCTGAAATAAAGTAAAATAATATATATAATATATATATTTAGAAGAAGCGACTTAAATTGGAAATGTTTTGGCAACTAACTGAAATAAAAAATACAAGTAAAATATATAACACAAATTAATAAACAATAATCACTGGAACCAAAACTGAAATAAAAATACACTAAAATGAATGAATGAATCAATCAAATCAATAATAATAATAATATGATTTTTTTATTGTTTTATTTATTTTAATGAAATTCTTATTTTGATTAATTGTTATAAAATATGTTTATTTATTTATTTATTTCGGTAGAGGACATTGGTTCATTGTCTTAATCATATTTTTGATTTGAGGAAAAGTCAATCCAAATAAATAAATACATAGTGGGATTATTTGTTTTTTATTTGTCAATTCTTTATAACAATGACATTGTTATAAATTGCTATAAATGTTTAATTCAATTAAATGTTTAAGTTCATTGTTATTAAATCTTTATTTATTTTTATCTTGATTTGTTTGTTTCTTTATTAATTTGGTTTATGTATTACAGCAAAGGTCATTGGGTCATAGGGTCAACCGACCAACCAACCGACCGACCGACCAACCAAACCAATCAAATTAACCGACCGACCAACCAATCAACTAACCAATCAACCCATCAACCCACCGACCAATCAACCAACCGACTGACCAATCAACCAATAAACCAATCAACAGACCGAACAATCAACCCATCGACCGATCGATCGACCGACCAATCAACCAATCAACAGAATGACCAATCGACCGACCGACCGACCAATCAACAAATCAACAGACCGACCAATCAACCCATTGACCGAACGACCAATCAACCAATCGACCGACTGACCAATCAACCGACCGACCAATCAACCGACCGACCCACCAATAACTAACCAATAACCACAACCACACCAATCAACCAATCGACTGCAAACCATCGACCGACCAACCAATCAACCAATACAATCACCGACCAATCAACCACCAATCGACCGACCGACCGACCGACCAATCAACGACCGACCAACAATCAACCAATCAACCCATCGACCGACCGACCAATCAACAATCGACGACCGACCAATCAACCCATCGACCGACCGACCGAACGACATCAATCGACCAATGACACGACAACAATCAACCAATCGACTGACCGACCGACCAACCAATCAACCAATAAATCAACCGACCAATCAACCCATCGACCGACCGACCGACCGACCAATCAACCGACCGACCGAACAATCAACCAATCAACCCATCGACCGACCAATCAACCAATAAATCAACCGACCAATCAACCAATCGACCGACCGACCAATCAACCAATCGACCGACCGACCAATCAACCAATCGACTGACCGACCGACCAACCAATCAACCAATAAATCAACCGACCAATCAACCCATCGACCGACCGACCGACCGACCAATCAACCGACCGACCGAACAATCAACCAATCAACCCATCGACCGACCAATCAACCAATAAATCAACCGACCAATCAACCCATCGACCGACCGACCGACCGACCAATCAACCGACCGACCGAACAATCAACCAATCAACCCATCGACCGACCAATCAACCAATCGACCGACCGACCAATCAACCAACCAACCAACCAACCAGCCAGCCAATCAACCAACCAACCGGCCAGCCAATCAACCAACCAACCGGCCGGCCGGCCAACCAATCAACCAATCGACCGACCAACCAATCAACCAATCGACCGACCGACCAATCAACCAATCGACCAACCAATCAACCAATCGACCGACCAACCAATCGACCGACCGACCAATCAACCAATCGACCGACCAACCAATCAACCCATCGACCGACCAACCAATCAACCAATCGACCGACCAACCAATCAACCAATCGACCGACCGACCGACCGACCAATCAACCAATCGACCGACCAACCAATCGACCGACCGACCAATCAACCAATCACGACCAACCAATCAACCCATCGACCGACCTACACAATCAACCAATCGACCGACCAACCAATCAACCAATCGACCGACCGACCAATCAACCAATCGACCGACCAACCAATCAACCCATCGACCGACCAACCAATCGACCGACCGACCAATCAACCACACATCACCAGACACAACCAATCAACCCAATCGACCGACCGACCAATCAACCAATCGACCGACCATACCAATCAAACCAATCGACCGACCAACCAATCAACCAATCGACCGACCATGACACATCAACATCAAAAATCAACCAATCGACCGACCACCACCAATCGACCGACCGACCAATCAACCGACCAACCAATCAACCCATCGACCGACGACCAAACCAATCGACCGACCGACCAATCACACACAATCGACCGACCGACCAATCAACCAATCCGACCGACCAACCAATCAACCAATCGACTGACCGACCGACCAACCAATCAACCAATCGACCAATCAACCACACCGACCGACCAATCAACCACATCCACAACCAATAGCGACCGACCAACACGACCGACCAATCAACCCAGACCGACCGAACAATCAACCAATCAACCCAATCGACCGACCACCAATCAACCAACCAACCGACCAACCACCAATCAACCATCGACCGACCGACCACCACCAATCAACCGACCGACCAACCAATCAACCATAACACCGACCAATCAACCCATCACACCGACCGGCCAGCCAATCAACCAACAACCGACCGACCAACCAACCAACGACGACCAACACATCGACCAATCAACCAATCGACCGACCAAACTCAATCAACCAATCGACCCGACCGAACAATCAACCAATCGACCGACCAACCAATCAACCAATCAACCAATCGACCGACCGACCAAATCAACCAATCGACCGACCGACCAATCAACCAATCGACCGACCGACCAATCAACCAATCGACCGACCAACCAATCAACCAATCAACCAATCGACCAACCAATCAACCAATCGACCGACCAACCAATCGACCGACCGACCAATCAACCAATCGACCGACCGAACAATCAACCAATCGACCGACCAACCAATCA
Source organism: Schizopygopsis pylzovi (assembly GCA_027422435.1). Classification (NCBI taxonomy): domain Eukaryota; kingdom Metazoa; phylum Chordata; class Actinopteri; order Cypriniformes; family Cyprinidae; genus Schizopygopsis; species Schizopygopsis pylzovi. Next base: position 45,273,122 of record CM049819.1, on the reverse strand, counting down.
ACCAATTGACCGACCGAACAATCAACCAACCGTCCAACCAACCAATCAACCAACGACCAACCAACCAACCCCAACCAACCAATCAACCAATCAATCAACCAATCAGCCAACCAACCAACAATCCCCTAACAGGCTTTGTATAAAGTACAGTTGCATTGCTTCTACATGCTCTCAGTTCATCAATTAATTTTGATTGTCTGAATTGATTAAATAAAAGTGTTTTTATTTGCACATAGTCATGTTAGTTTTTATTTTTCTCGGCAGGCACACACAAACAAGCCGCTCACAAAGCATGCTGCTATCGCCGGTCCGTCAGCCGCTGACATTTAAATAAGGGCTAGTTAGTGTTTCCATCTGCCAGACACCGCTCACTTGATGTTTAGGAAAATATGAGTGCTGATATGTCAACCGCCGGGATTTGTTGACGTTAAGAGCCGTTTGTTCACGTTGGAGTGGAAATCCATCGCTTGTAATTTTTCAATTTGGCAGAGGACAGACACATTACAAGACGACTTTACAAATGTGTGTGTGTGTGTGTGTGTGTGTGTGTGTGTTGTGTGTGTGTGTGTGTGTGTGGTGTGCGTGTATGTGTGTGTGCGCATGCGTGTGTGAGTGTGTGTGTGTGTTTGTGTGTGTGTGTGTGTGTGTGTGTGTGTGTGTGTGTGTGTGTGTGTGTGTGTGTGTCGCGTGCATCCATGTGTATGTGTGTGTACGTGTGTGTGTGTGTGTGAAAGAAGAATAAATAAAACAGAAACAAATTACGTAGATAGTAATGTATATAGAGCAATTATTTAAGATAAACAAATCAATATTTTTGCCTCTACCTTATCTCCAAAACCTCTAAATAGTCACATAAATAACTCTAAACCTACATGATAAACCGTATCCCAACACAATATCTCAAACCCATAACCCTACAATAGAACATTTAAATCTCTATCCTACACAATACACCTTAAAACTGTGCGTGCATGTGCGTGTATTTATTTGCATTCGTTATATTTCCCTGCTGAGTGACGGAACAACGTCTCCTGCCTTCCAACCGTCAGACTGCCAAACACCTCCAAACCACAGCTAAACACACACAAACACACACACACACACAACAGTCTGCATATGCATATATGTGCACTTCAGTGCCTAATGCATCTCTGGCTGCGGCAGACTAGACTCATGCTGCGATGTGCTCCAAAAATAATAAAGCGGCCTCTGTTGAGCAAACACACACCTACACACACACACACACACACACACAAATACACATACAGTACATAAAATGAAAACATATTACAAGACCATTTCCCTTAAAATGATAGTAATCCCTCAAAACACACATCAAAAATTTGCACAACATTACAGCATTTTGTGTCACATTCATTCTCAGATATCATTTCCACAAGTCCAAACGGTTCGAGATTCACCAGCCTCGCTTTATTAGCAGACACACAGTGTAGTGAGGCAGCATGTGTGTGTGTGTGTGTGTGTGTGTGTGTGTGTGTGTGTGTGTGTGTGTGTGTGTGTGTGTGTGTGTGTGTGTGTGTGTGTGTGTGTGTGTGTGTGTGTGTGTGTGTGTGTGTGTTTTCTCTCCGGGTGCTTGGCAAAATGAACCTTGTGGGCTTCAGGGGTCCCTTAATTCATTCTGCGGTGGCGCAGGTCCAGTCCTGAGGGTCTGGATGATAAACATGTGCATTTATTGGTGTTGTCTGTGAGAGACACACACAGATGGACAAATATACAACAATAACACTCACCGGCCGTCGCATTACAGTGCACAGATTACACACACTGAAATATTCAGAGCTGGGCGACATTGACCATTATAGAAATATCTCTATATTTATTTAAAAAAAAGTGCTGAATGTTCAGTTGTGCAATATAACTAAATGCTACTTTTAGTTGTATCTAGCATTTTTATATGTTTCATAAAGACGAGTAATTTAAGGTAAATGTCAGCAGGGCTAAAAAAACACGTTCAACTTAAACATTCCAAAAATTGTAATCGACATTACTAATAACATTATTTCAGTATTTCGTGACCTAATAATATTTTCCATTGATTTCTCATCGACATACTGTGACCAGATTTGAAAACCTTTTTTGTTTTTATGAAAAAACCTATTACCAAAAATCACCATCAAAATTCAAATAGCAAAAATATTTTTTTTAAGTTGTAAATAAAACAAAGATTATTAGAGTACATTTTACAAGAAAACAACACTGTTATTTTAGTATCACTGAGATAGCATTATAGTTTATATTAATATTTTGAATCAGTTTTTATTTGTAGGGTTCCCGTTTTCATTTTCATTTTAATTAAATAATACATTTTTGTAATTTTGTGGTATTTTTGTCAATTTGAAACATGTTTTTGTATTCCTATATTTCATATATACAGTTAATATTATACTCAGTTTTAGTAATATTTTAGTAAATCAAGTTTTTATATTTATTTTATTTTTATTTAATGTTTATTTTAAGTAACAATTTTTTTTCTTAATTTTTTATTTATTTTGGTTTTAGTTTCAGTTTTAGTTTAATTTAACTGCAATAACCCTGGAAAATATTATTTCAGTCTCTCAAATTTACAATTTCATGTTTAATTCAATATGTTACTACCAACTTAATTGTACTTATTTGTAAAATGTTCTATCAATTTCTGAGTAAAAATTAAGTGTATATTTGCAATGCTGTAATACATTCATTCACCCATTGTAGCACAAATAAAGAAAAGTTCAAAACACTCTCGCATGTTGAAATATATTACCATTTAAATAATATATCCTTGTTTTACATTCCAGTATTGATAATTTGTGGATGAAATATAACTGTCTTGCAAAAAGACAAAAAAAAAAACAACAACATGGGGTTCTAAATTCGTTTAGACTTTATGAATGCACAATATAATTTCCTATATCCGTCTTGTGTGAAATATAACAAGGCACATGTTCAGGTTTCCTAAGCATTGCTCTTGATCTTCAGCAAGTACAATTACACATTTCCCTTCACCTGCTTTATCAGAGCACATCAAACTTCCATTAAATGTCATGCAGTATGAAATGACTGAATTGTTAATTGCACTGAGAGAAGCTGTGTGATTCAAACACACTCTCATTAAACAAACATGGCGCTCTGAGCGTGAAGAGCGAGCGCAGGGAGATTTGATTCTTTGTTTAGAAGAGCGGAGAGTGAAAGGAATGGTAATGCATGAGAACGAAATGTTTTACATTTAAATAAGACTCTCTCTCAAACGCAGGTGTGGAAACGCTTCATCTGATCAAACTGTCTGCTGTCTTCACTAAAGCTCTGCGTTTAGACAAACACACACACACACACGCACACACACACACGCACGCACGCACGCACGCACGCACGCACACGCACACACACACACACAACAACACACACACACACACACACACACACACACATGTTGGTTTTTATGGTTTACGGGGACTCTCCATAGGCGTAATGGTTTTTATACTGTACAAGCTGTATGTGCTATTGCCCTACACCTACCCTACACCTAAACTTAGCCCTCACAGGAGACGGTGCATTTCTACTTTCCCTCAAAAAAACTCACTCTGTATGATTTATAAGCGTTTTAAATTATGGGGACACTGAAAATGTCCTCATAAATCACCTTCTCTTGTGTCATCTGTCCTTGTGCTGCTCTGACAGAGATCTGCTGCTTTGTCCCATGCCAAATATCTAATTGTGTTTTTGTTTTGTTTTGTTTTGTTTTGTTTTGTTTGAAAAACTAAATTTTTATGTAAAATATTTAGTATGATGGTAGAAATGATGGTATAATGTACAAAAATAAACAATACATATTTCACAATAAAATAATGCTAATAAATACTACATTTACTGAAAATATTATTTATTAACGTTCTTATAATAAGGGTAGCAGCACGACCAAAATAGAGAAATTCGAACCCACTGAAAGTTAGAAAAAGAGACTTAAAGTTAAACACTAAACAAATGCATATATTAAAATCTTAATTGTGATCCTTTTAAAACTAGAAATGGTAATACAATAACAATAATACATTTTACAGTAAAATTACAAATCAGCCTAGGAATAAAGGTAAATTATAATTAGCATATTAAAAAATTAAGTAAATATGGTACTTTACTTAGGTAATTAAGTGTTTTTTAGTAAATGTAGTGCTACTTAAGTAATTAAGTAAAAATCAGCCAATAGGAAACATAGAAGGAAGGAAGGAAGGAAGGAAGGTAAAAAGTTTATAAAAAAATCAGCTTAGGAAACAAAAGTAAATTAATAAGTAAATAATAAGTATGTAAGTACTTAAGTAAGTAAAAATAAGACTAGGAAACAAGTAAGTAAGCAAGTATATATCAGCCTAGAAAATATGAAAGTAAATAAGTATGAAAGTAAAAATCACCCTAGGAAACGTAATCGTTTCTTTAACGAAAGCATTGCTCATATACAGTATTTAATGATCAAAGCACTGGTAACACATGGTCAATGTGACAGTGTTCGGAGAAACAGCAGACAAACACAAGTGTACTCAACACAGACTGCATCTACAGTGACACTATGTAGGTCACAAATGGTGAAAAAGAAACAATAATTAAATCTGGACTAATCAGACTGAGATGCATTTCCAAAAATTCTGATTGTAATCGGACAAATCAGCTCAGAATGTGAAGAAGAAGAAGAACATGGTTTGGATGGGATTTGTCCAAATAAAGAGACTAAAAGGATTTGAGTCAGAAACAGTAAAAATGGCCAATAAATCTTAAAACTCCTACCACTGCTGCCAACACACACACACACACACACACACACAGAGAGACACACACACACGCACAAACACACAGAGAGAGCAGAGAACACACACACACACACGCACACACACACACACACACACACACACACACACACACAACAAGAGAGAGAGAGACACACACACACACACAGAAGAGAGAGAGAGCACACACACACACACACACACACACACACACACACACACAGAGAGACACACACACACACACACACACACACACACACACACACATACATGCTGGAAACATGCACAGAATGAAGCCTTATTAAGCGACTTGAATCACAAAGTCACAGCGGCATAAATTACCATATGCGCTTGTCAAACCAAGTCCAATTAAAGGAGAGGCGGCAACAGACACGAGAATGCAAATTCCCAGAGATGAGCCGGAAATGTCCCTGAATTTCTCCACAAGAGATTTATGAAAACTCTTACAACACACACACACACACACACACACACACACACACATACAGCTGATAATGACCTGTCAGTCAACATTCACGATTTATGATCTGTGTCAAATGAACATACTACTTCTGCAGCATACAGTATTTTTAAAGTATGCATGTGTACAGTACAAATTGTGAATTATCTTAATAATCTACTACTGTCACGGTGCACACAACGGGGAGGAACGAGAAACACGAAGATGAGGAGTAAACTCAAAATAACAGTCTTTGATGTACACAAGGCAAGCCTGACACAGACAGGAACACCGGGAGTAACGAGTCGACCAGACCACTACTAAACAGACAGGAACTAAAATACACCGGTTAATTACAGATAACGAGACAAACACAGCTGGACAGGAATTAACTGATGATCACACCTAACAAGGACAGGAAACAAACCAAATACGGACACAAGAGGCGGGAACACAAGACACACACCACAGAGGACTGACATAACTACCCCCACCCGGAAGGCGCGAGCCGCGCCATAACAGTTCCACCGGGGGGGGGGGGGGGGTGCTGTGGAGAGACAGTTCGGAGGCCTTGGCGGAGCTGGGAGCTCTGGAGGCCATGGAAGGTGGCCACTACAGCCGGAGCTCTACTACCCCCCCCCCCCCCCCCCCCCACCTCCCAAAAAAATGAGGCAGTTGAAGGGGTACCAGGAGCCCTCCGGGGCTAAACACAGGAACCACACAGCCCACAGCAACAGGAAGCCCTTCTTGGACTAGGCTTGGATGCGGAGGTCCATTCTGGGCATGACGTGAAGTCAGGGGCCCTCACAGGATCCCTCAGCAACCGCTTCCATCTCCCCGACAGGAGAGGCAATATAATCATATACCATATTACACATGCTACAATATTTAATCATTTAACAGTGGTTTTAAAACCATACAAACATTTGTGTTTTAACCATTTTGTAGTATATTCTATTATAGTATCTAGCATCATATTTTTGTATTTAAAAAATGTAAATACATTTTGTCTAAAAATGTCCTAGTTTTAATATGATATTAATTATATTACTAATAAACAAAGTGTGTGTGTGTATGTGTGTGTGTATTAGTAATATAATGTAATACATGAATGTATATTTTATATAATTTATCTATACTATATGTATGTACATATATATATATATATATATTAGAGGTGGGCATAGATTAATTTTTTTCAATCTAGATTAATCTAGATTAATTTTGGAATTAATACTAGATTAATCTAGATTAAAATGGCTCATTTGAATTCCTGGCCGAAGGCATTCAGTAATATGTGTGCTACCCAAATAATGACTAAAAGTAAGTAAGCCCAAAATGTCGTTTTTTGTTATTATATTGAACTGAAAGCCATCTTATTATGCACAGTGTTGCACAGATTAAATTTCATGTAAATCATCCATGCTAACACACACGTCTTCTATTTTTTAGACATTTCACTCTCTATAGATATATTTTCGAAGTTTCTCGCTCAAGTTCACATGAGACCTAAAGCGCATCCTGTTTGCTTAAAAGCGCAACGTTTCGTTGTTATTCTGAGTGCACACAAATAAACGTAGAGTCTTTACAGATTCGAAAGATGTATTAGGCTACTAATTATCTGTATGACCAAGAATGACGGAGATTTTAAGATCAAGTGAACGCACCGGAGCCTGTCTTGCAGCAAACGCGCTTCCACACAAACACTTCAATAGCGCACATTTCTCTAGGTTAACATCATATTGAGCGGCCATGTAAAGTTGCTACTACATACATCTTTCAGATGAAAAGCCATATTTGAGGTTGATGAATGATAGGTGAGCGTTTGGATGTCCTGTCAGATTGTATTACCACACAGACCAGCCGTTAACAATCTGTCCATCACGGACTGCGAGCCTCTAGTTCGAAGACTCGTTCTCGCCCCCTACAGTGCAATTCGGCTAGGTATACATCCGCGCTAAAATATCAGGGTGAAAGTCATCATAGCTTGCGTAGTATAGACCCAGCTCCCAACCCAACTTTGAGAATAGATTAACGGCGATATTTTTTTTATCGCCGATAAGAGTCTCACGTTAACGCAGCACGTTAACGCCGATAACGGCCCACCACTAATATATATATATATATAGAACAAAGTGTTTGGTTTGTATTCTATTAAAATTATTGCAAAGCATTAATTAATTTGAAAATGCATTAACAAACATGTATGTCCATGTTGATGTAAAGCTTGCATGAAATGCATTAAAGTCTTGTGAAAAGTTGATGCACATGTATACTACAGTCTGAAACATGTACAGCTACCTGTTTTTAGCACATGCTGTGGCGTATTCATCAAGTAATAAGCTAGTGTTTCATTGGGCTCTTCAGTGCTGGTGTAAGAGCATCCCATCAGCTCCTGCGACTCGCTGAAGTTCAGCAGGTTTAGCAGCAGGAACGAGTGCAGAGTCTGCCAGACGACGCGCAATGAATTACAGCCACCAGGGACCCGTTTAGCAGACGTACAGTACCTGACAGCATCACTTAAAATTTAGAGCGCGAGCGAGATGGCCGAGGAATAAACCCCCATCAAATTCAATTACGCTGAAGCAATTTCCCCACTGCCACTAAAACTATATTTTCAAGCGCAGTGCAATGAGACCAAACCTCGATGTTTGTGCTGCGCAGATATTACAGCGACGGCGAGGTAAAACATCTCTGGAGGACTGCGAACAATTCCCACCCAAAACACACAGGCCACGCTGCTCCCTTAAATTCAGAGAGCTCTCCGTGTCTGATCAGTTATTTAGAGAATTAAGTCTTTTTTTTGTCTTTTTTGGGGGGGGGGGCTAACGTTTCTTAGCAAAAAGGAATAATAGACAAAAATGCAATTATAATTAAGCTACATTTTAAAATTACATTAAATTCGATACAATTCAATTAAATTAAAATTAAATTAAAATTAAATTAAAATTAAATTAAATTAAATTAAAATTAAATTAAATTAAAATTAAATTAAATTAAATTAAATTAAATTAAATTAAATTCAAATTCAAATTAATTCTCAATTCAATTCAATTCAATTCAATTCAATCAAATCAAATCAATTCAATTCAATTCAATTCAAATACAATCCAATTCAATTCTGTCCAATTCAATTCAAATTCCAATTCAATTCAATTCAATTCGAATTTAATTTAATTTAATTTAATGTAATTATTACAAACCTAATCCTTGATTGCATCCATCATATTCCAAATATTCCAAACAGAGATCATGTTTTTTATTATGAATTATTAATTGCATGAATATATCTATCTATATATCTATATAAAGCAGTGCTTTTATTTAGCAAGAACTGATCAAAAGTGTTTTGTTGGATCACATTGATGAAATTGGTAACTTAAAAAATATTAAAATTATCACAAGTAATCATATAAATAAATAAATAAACTTCAGTTTACACATCTTTAATTGTATACGAGTTAATTTTATAAATTTTTTTCAATTCTAAATATTTTAATATTTTTT
>CM049819.1:45254380-45259380 GCA_027422435.1 Schizopygopsis pylzovi | reverse complement strand
CTGGTCCAAATCTAGCGAGCTGCCAGAATACACGGAGTTTAAAGGCAAGATATTGATGTAGAGGCTGATCCAAATACAGATGGAATCTTGGAATCCAGTCACTGAAAATGGAATTTACTGTTTAAAATAGAATGCCACGGAATTTTGGAGGAATACATTTAAAGTAGGGCTGTATAATTATTCAAATCGCTATATGGACTAGTGTCTGTGAATATTGCAGATAAACTTACTGAGATATGGAGTCTACATGTTCTGTGTGTCTTGATAAAATCTTCAGATACACACAGAAAGGTCTTCACTTTAACCCGCCAAAATAAAAGTTCTGTTTAACTTGAAGAAATTATTACAGAAATATATTACTACTGCACAGTGGAATGTAGTTCTCAAAAGTAATTACTGTAATATTATTTATTAAAACCTTTTTAAGGAATATCACAGAAGGTTTCGTGTATGTTTTAATAAACAATTGTATAACACTGCTTTCCAGAAATGAAAGGAACTGACCAAATTTAATTTGATTATATTTTAAAAGATTAAATACATTTGTAATGATTTTATGCATTTATTTCATTATCACTAATTTTGATTATTTTGACAAAAAATAGCCACTAGTGTTGTTCAATTGTTCAAGTTGTATGAAATCAATCAATTAAACATATCAGATAATAAAAAGTAATTAAAGCATTACAATGAGATTTATAAAAATCTGAAAACCACTTTTAAAAGAGCATTTTGTGATAATCTAAAATTAAAAATTGTACAAATACATTTTAAATCATTATGTTTTAATAATCTTATATCATGTTTTAAATAAGTGTGTTGCCTAACATCCTAAAGCACATGTAAATGACTTGATTATCATTTTAAGTTAATCAAGTTTACTTTTAATTTAAATCAATTTAAATGTACTAAATTGCAACTTTATAAATGTGCAAAAATTACAAATATGTTTAAAAACAAGTTTTAATATAAATTAATAAAATTTTTCCATAAATGGTTGTCCGTACACCTCCAATAACATGAAGTTACAGGGAAAGATGTATAAACACTAAAGTTCAGCTAATGCGTTTAATATAAACTATAATATATTTTCATTTAATTGCGATTAAAATGCAATTACTGTAAGAACACATTGCATTCAGTTCACACTTAAATTCTGTCAGTACTCCTTTAATACATATTCAAAGGCTTTTTCAGGAGGGACAGCGAGGCAGGGATGTGAATCTGAAAGACAGATGGCTTCAGACAATGAGCGATCCTTCTGCATAAGCCTAATAATGCAGGTGTAAACATGTCTGCCAATCTGTCTTTGAGTCAAATCGTCTTTCTGGCCTCCATATTTATTTACTAACTTGCCCTAAAAGCCGGTCACAGTGCCTCTGACGCCTTTTATTCAGAGAGCTCTTTGATTGAATTAGACTCATGAATACGAATGGAGGCGTCAAAGCGTCCAGCAGCGAGCTATTGACAGCCGTGGAGCACGAGGAACCCGTTCAAAGAGCGCAGCACACTCCCACGCACGCATCTCGCTCAAAGACATCAGAGACGGGTCGTAGTGGACACAGGCGTCACACATCGTCGTATCACAACGGCTCACAGCTTGAGCAGCAGCCTGAGGAAGAGAGCGGCCATCATCAGCAAACTTAACGGCTTTCCGACAAAACCACAAAGAATAAGACCAGCGGCATCCTTCAAGATGCTTGGAAAGAGCGATTTGGAGCGTGAAAAGTTTATGTGATGACTAAACTGCCCAGTTAGAGTGAAATATCAGACACCGCACAGGGATGATTGCTCATCAGAACATGCATTGAAGGTTATGCAGATGAATGAAAACGGCAAATAAGAATGTTGTAATCGCCGCGTGAGCTGTAATATCACATTATGATTATAATGTCTTAATAAAGCCACCATGCACCATGTGAAGGTTTTGTCAAAAGATTTTCAAGCTACATCTAATTAAAACGGCACTGCATCAACCATCTACAACACTAGAGGGAGACCGAGTGTTCGGTTAATCGTCCCCGATAATCGATAGCAAAAACCCACACCGATAGTTTTCAGCTGTAGAGGTGTTGCTCATTTTTAAGTTGTTCATTTTATCATTTACGAATACAATTTTTATATTTTAAACTTGCATCTGTTATCATTAGTTAATACATTATGAACTAATGTACGATGTATTATTAATATATTCATATTTATTTCTATTTTTAAAGTACAGTACTCTTTGTAATACATGATAGCACTCATTAGACTTGGAGTGGTATGTTTGGTTTCATTCAGTATTCATTTTAAAAACTATCAGTGAATGAATAGGTTATCGGCCAGTGTGCTCCTAGTTATCGGTACAATTAACAATCGATCGACATCTGTACAAGTACAAGATACATGACTGTGAACTTAATGCTTTTAATAAGGGAAGGAATTACAGACCCATGAAGCATTGCCAAATACATAATCAATACATTTTATACTGATTTAAGAATTTAATTTTTTAGCAAATTGCATGAAAAAGGGTTTTCAAGCATCAAAACGATACAAATGTAACACAACCTCTTTTTTTTCATACATTAGAACGTGTTCTGCTTATTTTTTCTGAGCAACAAACAATAACTATCATACATTTGACCATGATTTACAGAAGAATTTAATTCAGTATAACAATAGTTCGTTTACCAAAAAGCCTTGTCGGATATATTCAGAAACCAGAATCTTTATTAAAATAATATTTTTAAATCATTTAAAATGTAATACAATTTTGTATGATCACTTACTATCCAGCGTACCGCCGGCGGGACGGGACACCTAGTGGTGACAGGGTAAAGTCGTCAAAAAAAATATATATATTCATGTCATATATCCACGGAAAGCTGTGATTCTTGTGATTTTAACTATGTAAACCATTTTAAGATACAATAAACACAGCAGGTACAATCAGTGTCTTTATCAGACCACTTTATGTTGATAATGCAGACATGCATGATAGTACAGACATACATAGGAATAACACAGTAGGGATGCAATATAACACCAATATAAGAAAAAAAAACACAAATTAAATAATGTACTGTGTACAGAAATAGAAATATAGGAAAAAAATGTATTTAGATTATAAATATATATGTAGTTTTAAAAGTGTACACATTTTGGATTCTATAAATAAATGTCACTATAATGTGTTTATGCTTCAGTTACTATATGTCAGCAATTATTGACAGTGAATCTGGATGAGAAACTGAATAGCTCTAAGTGTAACCTTTCATTAGAGCCCAAAATGATGACTGTACATTAAAGCATTCAAGAATTACAGCATTGTGTGTGTCGTTGGTTACAAAGCGTCGCTTGGAGTCTCCCAAGTGTACTTTTTTTGGAAGCGTCTAGACATAAAATGAGATAAACATGTGTAAAACACTAATTTTCTAATATATTGTTTATCAAATGGTAAATTTGGCTTGGTAAGGCTTCATTCTGTGATCCCAATGTATTTTCCAGTTCATACCTCCCAGCTATAGTCATCTGCAGGCTTCGATTTACAAAGAAATGCAGGCGGAATTATTTTTTTCTTTTTTTAGTGTGTTCAAAGTGCTATTACTCAATATCAGTAAGACTTACAGTGATTCTGAGAAACAAACCTCAGAGTGTCACCTTTCAAAGGAGACCAACACCAGGCATATCATCCAAATGGCTCAAGAACAGCATGACATTTACTTTGGGTATGCCTTTTTTAGGCGTTTTAGGCTAATTTTACAGGAATCATAAAGGGTTGATAAGAGCGGTTTAGAATAAGTAAGCAGTTTCATTTTTAAATAAATACATGTGTCATGCTGAAACAATGCAGGTTAACGTCTTCAACAAAAACACATTGATTAACAACCTCACAGTTCACAGTGGGTCTGTCTTTAAAGGTTTACAAGTCATGATTGAAAATCAATTCTTCAATCAATCAATTCAAATGAATGGAATTGAATCTTCCAGGCACTCAATACTCTTGAAAACAACTTACTATCTAGACACTACTAAACTCTGGATATTTGTACTTGATATGGATCATGACAGTAGCGTTTCACTAATAAGTCTGCGTGTTCTGCGTGTCTGTGTGTGAATGAACGGTGTGTGTTCATCTACAAACTCAAACACACGTGACGCTCGCGTCTGCATCTCAATATATGAGGACATGAAAACACAACCTTCATCTCCTGAGCTGCTCTGAGAGTCACTTCAGCAGCTTTATATCATTTCATCTGAGAAAAACTACGTCAAACACACACTGAGCCTGAAAGACCTTCACGACAACCCGCCAAAATAAAAGTCTGGCTTAAATTGAAGAAATTAATGACAGAAATATAATACTACTTCATGCTAAAATTACGTATCATAGTAATAATAATAATATATGTTTTAAGAATATCATTCAACTGAGGTATTGTTTTATCCAATAATTTACACCGTTGCATTGTGCAGCATCTTATTTAACAAAAACACTTAATTACTTTTTTCATTTGATTACATATTAAAATATTATTCATTCATTTCATTAGACACCATTTTTTATTAGAAATTTGCATTAAATCCTAAAACACAGAATCTAGAACAAATAAAAAGGATAAGATAGAATTAATTGAAAAAGAAAACTAATTTTATTGGGCACTAAATTAAAAGGTACCACTCTGTGAAGTTTAATTGTGAACAAACACGTTTTTTCCATATATTTACATTTGAGTTTAGGGAGCAATTCTCAATATTAACACTTATTAGCATCCACATCGCTAACATATTGGCTGTTTATTAGTACTTCTAAAGCACATTAATGCCTTATTCTGCATGACCATATTCTATAATTCATAATCCAGCCACAGACCTAAACTTAATAACTACCTTATGAACTATTGATAAGCAGCAAACTAGGAGTTTATTGAGGCAAAACTCGTAGTTAATACCGAGAATTGGTTCCCAAACTAAAGTGTGACCAATGTTTTATAGTATATTATAAATAGAAAATT
>CM049819.1:45236880-45244380 GCA_027422435.1 Schizopygopsis pylzovi | reverse complement strand
AAGTCTACATGACACATTCTACTGAAACTCTACATGACACATTCTACAGAAACTCTACATGAAACATTCTACTACACATTCTAATGGGACTTCACATGACACATTCTACTGAAACTCTACATTCTACTACACATTCTACTGAAACTCCACATGATACATTCTATTGAAACTCTGCATGAAATATTCTACTGAAACTCTACATGACATATTCTACTGAAACTCTACATTTCACATTCTACTGAAACTCTACATGACACATTCTACTGAAACTCTACATAAAACATTCTACTGCAACTCTACATGAAACATTCTACTGAAACTCTACATGAAACATTCTACTGAAACTCTACATGATGCATTCTACTGAAACTCTACATGACGCATTCTACTGAAACTCGACATGACACAATCTACTGAAAGTCTACATGACACAATCTACTGAATCTCTACATGACACAATCTACTGAAACTATGTGACACATTCTACTGAAACTTTACATAACATAATCTACCGAAACTCTACATGGCACTTCTATTGAAACTCCATGTGATAGATTCTTCGGAAACTCTACATGACATATTCTACTGACATTCTACATGACATATTCTGCTGAAAATCCACATGATGCATTCTACTGAGACTCTACATTACAAATTCTACTTAAACTCTACAAGACATATTCTACTGGAGCTCTACTGTTCCTGTGGCTCAGTGGTAGAGCTTTGTGCATGACATATTCTACTTAATCTCTTCATGACATTCTACTGAATCTGCGTGACAAATCCTACTAAAACTCTATGTGATGCATTCTACTGAAAATCTACATGACACATTCTATTGAAACTCTTCGTGACATATTCTACTGACACTCAACATGTAATATTTTAATAAAAATCTACATGACACATTCTACTGAAACTCTACATGACATATTCTACTGAAACTCTACATGACACATTCTACTGAAAATCTACATGACACAGTCTACTGAAACTCTACATGACACATTCTACTGAAACTCTACATGACATATTCTACTGAAACTCTACATTACATATTCTACTGAAACTCTACATGACACATTATACTGAAACTCTACATGACACATTCTACTGAAACTCTACATGACACATTCTACAGAAACTCTACATGAAACATTCTACTACACATTCTAATGGGACTCCACATGACACATTCTACTGAAACTCTACATTCTACTACACATTCTACAGAAACTCCACATGATACATTCTACTGAAACTCTGCATGAAATATTCTACTGAAACTCTACATGACATATTCTACTGAAACTCTACATTTCACATTCTACTGAAACTCTACATGACACATTCTACTGAAACTCTACATAAAACATTCTACTGCAACTCTACATTAAACATTCTACTGAAACTCTACATGAAACATTCTACTGAAACTCTACATGACGCATTCAACTAAAATTGTATATGACGCATTCTACTGAAACTCGACATGACACAATCTACTGAAAGTCTACATGACACAATCTACTGAAACTATGTGACACATTCTACTGAAACTTTACATAACATAATCTACCGAAACTCTACATGGCACTTCTATTGAAACTCCATGTGATAGATTCTTCGGAAACTCTACATGACATATTCTACTGACATTCTACATGACATATTCTGCTGAAAATCCACATGATGCATTCTACTGAGACTCTACATTACAAATTCTACTTAAACTCTACAAGACATATTCTACTGGAACTCTACTGTTCCTGTGGCTCAGTGGTAGAGCTTTGTGTTAGCAGCGCAAAGTTAATGGGTTCAATTCCCAAGGAAAACACATATTGACAATACATGTATAACCTGAATGCACTGTAAGTTGCTTTGGATAAAAACGTCTGCTAAATGCATACATGTAAATGTAAACTCTACATTCCATTCTACTGAAACTCCACATGATGCATTATAATAATAATCTGCATGACATATTCTACTTAATCTCTTCATGACATTCTACTGAATCTGCGTGACAAATCCTACTAAAACTCTATGTGATGCATTCTACTGAAAATCTACATGACACATTCTATTGAAACTCTTCGTGACATATTCTACTGACACTCAACATGTAATATTTTAATAAAAATCTACATGACACATTCTACTGAAACTCTACATGACACATTCTACTGAAACTCTACATGACATATTCTACTGAAACTCTACATGACACATTCTACTGACAATCTACATGACACAGTCTACTGAAACTCTACATGACACATTCTACTGAAACTCTACATGAGATTTTCTACTGAAACTCTACATTACATATTCTACTGAAACTCTACATGACACATTCTGCTAAAAATCTACATTACACATTCT
This sequence comes from Schizopygopsis pylzovi, assembly GCA_027422435.1. Classification (NCBI taxonomy): domain Eukaryota; kingdom Metazoa; phylum Chordata; class Actinopteri; order Cypriniformes; family Cyprinidae; genus Schizopygopsis; species Schizopygopsis pylzovi. The sequence goes on along the minus strand of CM049819.1, from coordinate 45,241,995 downwards.
TCTGAAACTCTACATAACATATTCCACTGAAACTCTACATGACATATTTTATTAAAACTCTGTGACAACTTATACTAAAACACTGTGTGACCGTCTACTGAAACTGTCTGTGTCACATCCTACTAAAACTCTACATGATAAATTCTACTAAAACTGACACATTTGACTAAAACTCAATATGATATATTCTACTGAAACTCTATGTGAAATTATAATTAAACTGTGATGTTCTACTGAAACCATGTGACATTGTAACATTTATGTAGCACATGCTACATAAAATCTGTGATATATAATACTAAAATATGACATGAACCTCTACTGAGACTCTGTGACACATTCTACTGAACTCTATGACATTCTAATGAAACTCTACATGAACAATTATACTGTGACTCTCTGAGACATATTCTACTAAAACTCTGTGATACACATTGCTAAAACTCTGCATGACACATTCTACTGAAATTTTAACAAACTGTATTATTATCTGATGAACCCCTACAACATTACCAAAACTCTATGACACCCTAATCAAACTCTACAACATCCAGTCCAACTCTATCAGACTCTCTACTGAAATCTTCTCTATTCAAATGTCCCACACTTGCTGTAGAGAATAATGGCATTGTTCTGCACTAGATGGATACAGTTACTGTTTGTTATCATGCTGTTCTGCTGAGCAGCTGCTTTAATTTATTTCAGCAACTGAATGGAGAATACACACAGGAACAATTACAGACACACCATGCTCTGATCCCGGTCTGTCTGACTCATCGACTCTGCCGAGGTGTGATGAGTGTCAGGCTGTATGAAATGCTGAGTAAAATGATAGTGAGGGCCGGGAAAACGACAGCCAAAAGAGAGAGCAGCACAGCAGGCTTTAATAAGCCAAATCTGCATCAGTGTATCACACACACAGCATGCCGTGCAGCGGCAGCTAATCCAAAGTTTGCTGGTTCAAACCCCTGAAGGCTTGATTCATGGACCTAAGGATTGCTAAGGTATCCTATATCGTATTACCTACATCACTGTGCTCTTGAGTGGGTGATTAAACCCAGACTGCTCCGCGGGGATGTTCCCTGTTGTAATTGTACTGTGATACATTGCTGGGTAAGAAGGTGCAAGCTAAATAAGTAGCACACAGAAACAGAAAGCCTTAATTCACACACACTAGGCCCAAAAGATTTGACACAAACTCTGTGGAAGTACAAACACGCTTCCGGCTATGCAAGCTTGATTTCATGTATAAGGTGCAAGAGGTCGCAAAGACATACACAAAACATGCACTTTCAAAACTCTACACAGCATAAAAAACTCATCATAATTGTGTTTATTTGCATACACACTACAGGTCAAAAGTCTGGGAAAATGAAGATTTTTTCAAATGTTTTTACAAAATCTCTTCTGATCACCAGGGGCTGCATTTATTCGATCAAAACCAGACTGATATAGGGAAATTTGTGATTGTGAAAATTTAAAACTATTGCAAACAATATTACAATTTAAAACAGATGTCTTCTAAACAAATATATTATAAAATATAATTTATTTCTGTGATGCACAGCTGAATTTTCTGCATCATTACTCCAGTCTTCAGTGTCCATGATCTTCAGAAATCATTCTAATATGCTGATTTGCTATTATAAATATTTGTGATTATTATCAGACTTGACTTTTTTGTGGATATAGACTACCATTTAAAAAAACAAACTATTAAACCGAGATATTTTTCACAATGTTGTTTTTTCTGCATTTAAGATTTAAATAAAGGTAAGCATAAAAAAACGTAAACATCTAAACTATTACAAACTCTTGACTGGTAGAGTATAAAGTATGTTTCTGGTTTAATTGTGTTTGTGTGTCTCACCTCTGGCTCATGATCTTGTACGCATCAGGTAAATAACAGCGCGTGTTGTCCATCTGAGCGGGGTCGGCGTCACAGATTTTATCATCGGTTCGGCCGTAATTTGCACTCTCGATCATGATGACGTCCGTCCCGGGACAGCGCAGCTCGATCGGGTAACTTTCACAGGACAGCTCCCGCCGAACAACTGCCATGGGCACCGGTGCACGACTGAATGCTGCAAAATGAGAGCGGAGACAATCAGTGAAATAAAGACGACATACTCTTTAACCTCAGACCTGAGCAAAAATTAAGAGAAAATCAATCATGCAAGCGACCAGTAACCAAAAAAATTACATTTGGCATCAGAAAATGACAAATGACATCAAACCTGGCATGATGTATATGTATATGTACTGTATATGCACCATGTTTATGAGATATTAAAGCTGTGTCGAGCTAGATTATTTTGAATATAGTCCACAAGTGGACTGCTTTTGTAGTGTCATTGTAAAAGCGTGACCCGGGTCAGCATTCACTCTCAGGGTGTAAAAGAGCCACATTCTGCTACATTTCCCAATTCTAATTTTGCATTGCATAACTAAATACTAACTGTTATTTTAACTGATTGAATGCATAAAACATTGAAAAACATTGTTAACTATTGTAAAAAAAATAAATAAATAAAAGTTAAAAACCTGAAATAAAATTGTTTTTAACTGAAATAAAATACATCGACACTTAAACTTATTTTATTTCAGCTATAGTTGTCAAGGCAACATTTCACATTTCTATTTAGTTTGTCTTAATGTACTAATATACCTATAACTGAAATAAATATTAATAAAAACTGCATAGACACATTTAAAAACAACAAAGAAATTACAATTAAAATGAAAGCTTGAACATTAAAATCTATCAGCATCTTAATGATCTTAATTGAAAGTGTTAGACAAAAAAAACAAGGGATTATCATTATTGTACCATTTTGAAAAAGTTTAATCTTTTAAATTTTGATAGTTTTGTATTTTACACTGATGTGTGCCTGATGTATAAAATTATCCATAATCTTGCTCCCCCTCCTCTTAGGGGATGCCTGGCCCATAACGGCAGTGCCGGTAGGACAAGAGCATCTGCTAGGGGAGATTTAGTACCACAGTATAGAAAAACCGTCTTTGGTCAAACAGCGTTTTTGGTTAGAGTAGTGAGGTTATGGAATTCCTTACATACAAACATCAGAAGCATTGACAGATACGCAGTTTTTTAATTAATCTTAAGCACTGGCTATTATTAGAACAAATTTGCAACCACTAATGACTGTGTTGTAAGTACCATGTTCTTTTTTTATTATTAATCTTACATTTCTGGATATATGTATTGTTATGTCTTATGTGGTGTATATGTAATATTGTATGTTGTTTTATGTGTTTGCCTGCCCAGGGACAGCAGATGTAAATTAGCTATCAGCTAACTCTGGTGCAATTACTTTTAATTGTGTATTGTCCCTGTAAAAATAAACAATAAAGTAAAGTAAAGTAAATAAAGCAATGATAATAAATAAACTTGTGTACACTTTAGTGGTAGATCAATTTGTGTTTTACAATATCTGATTTAAAAATTACAATGTTCGCACCAGCCAATCCACATTTATTAATGAGAATAAGGCACAATAAACCTCTAATAAACGAGAAAATACAATTAAACATATTTCAATGCACTTTAAACCGTATTGCAGATGATAAGCGAATACGATGCATATTCTTGTGTGGAAACCCTGCGTGGCACAAGAGTTCAGTGAAGTCTTTTCAGATACTTCTGGATGAAGCAGCAGAACACATATACCAGGATCGAAGCCGTAAATCTGTCCGGATCCGAGTGTTTAGTCCCGGCTGGTGGACTAAAGCTCAGCTTGTGTTCAGCTCAAGCCCACAGGGCAGTTAAACCTTGATTCTGTGGTCACTGAAGTATTTCTGTGTGGATTTGAAGGTTTGCTCTGGTGATGGAAGAGCTGAGAGTCTCCTGGCACCGGATTTAAAGTCTCAGGGCATTCGATGGATCCCACAGACATGTCTCATATCCCCATATACTGTCAAATAAAAGTGTGTGTGTGTCTCTACAATTCACCAACGAGACTCAGAAGAGACTGGAGGAAATGCATGGATATGTGTAAGAGAGCATTCAGTTATATGTGTGAGCAATTCTATTCATTATGTGAGTCTGAAACGAGACTCAGAAGAGACTGGAGGAAATGCATGGATATGTGTAAGAGAGCATTCAGTTATATGTGTGAGCAATTCTATTCATTATGTGAGTCTGAAACGAGACTCAGAAGAGACTGGAGGAAATGCATGGATATGTGTAAGAGAGCATTCAGTTATATGTGTGAGCAATTCAATTCATTATGTGAGTCTGAAACGAGACTCAGAAGAGACTGGAGGAAATGCATGGAGATGTGTAAGAGAGCATTCAGTTATTATGTGTGAGCAATTCTATTCATTATGTGAGTCTGAAACGAGACTCAGAAGAGACTGGAGGAAATGCATGGATATGTGTAAGAGAGCATTCAGTTTTATGTGTGAGCAATTCTATTCATTATGTGAGTCTGAAACGAGACTCAGAAGAGACTGGAGGAAATGCATGGATATGTGTAAGAGAGCATTCAGTTATATGTGTGAGCAATTCTATTCATTATGTGAGTCTGAAACGAGACTCAGAAGAGACTGGAGGAAATGCATGGATATGTGTAAGAGAGCATTCAGTTTATATGTGTGAGCAATTCTATTCATTATGTGAGTCTGAAACGAGACTCAGAAGAGACTGGAGGAAATGCATGGATATGTGTAAGAGAGCATTCAGTTATATGTGTGAGCAATTCTATTCATTATGTGAGTCTGAAACGAGACTCAGAAGAGACTGGAGGAAATGCATGGATATGTGTAAGAGAGCATTCAGTTATATGTGTGAGCAATTCTATTCATTATGTGAGTCTGAAACGAGACTCAGAAGAGACTGGAGGAAATGCATGGATATGTGTAAGAGAGCATTCAGTTTTATGTGTGAGCAATTCTATTCATTATGTGAGTCTGAAACGAGACTCAGAAGAGACTGGAGGAAATGCATGGATATGTGTAAGAGAGCATTCAGTTATATGTGTGAGCAATTCTATTCATTATGTGAGTCTGAAACGAGACTCAGAAGAGACTGGAGGAAATGCATGGATATGTGTAAGAGAGCATTCAGTTATATGTGTGAGCAATTCTATTCATTAT
>CM049819.1:45209380-45234380 GCA_027422435.1 Schizopygopsis pylzovi | reverse complement strand
ACACACACTATCCTGTTTACTGTCACTTCATAACACCACAGCTAGCAGACAGACAGACAACGCACACACACAGGATACGACGCACACACACACACACACAGGCACACACACAGGCGACACACACACACACACACACACAAGCACATACACACACAGCTAGCACTGCCACACACACACACACACACACACACACACACACACACACACACACACACACACACACACACACACACACACTATCCTGTTTACTGTCACTTCATAACACACAGCTAGCAGACAGACAGACATACAGAGACAGGGTTCGATCTGATGATAAACAGACAAGGCTGACGCTGAAGGAGGGACCGAGTCATATCTAGAGAACACACAAGCAATTACCACCGCTGCACTTTGTTGTCCTACAAAAATATAAACATTTCATATATTTAATGAGGGTCTTTGATTTGTTGCTTTTTTGTTTATGACTTAAAAATATATATTTATATAGTATATTTTGAATTATGTGTTGCTTTGTTCTGATTATTATCAATGATGAAAACAGCTATGCTGTCCAATATTTTTGTGGAGATCGTGATACATTTATTTTTCAGGATTCTTTGATGAATAATAAGTTCAAAAGAAAAGTGTTTATTTAAAATAGAATATTTTACAACGTTATAAATGTCTTTACGTTTATTCATTATATACAAGAAATTAATACATTTAAAAACAATTGTATCTAAATCTATAATATAATCTAAGATTATAATAAAATGTATCTTATGATAACATATATGAATGGTACTGTATAATGGTTTCCCAAAATTAAAAAGAAAAAAATGCAAGTGTGATAATAGTTAAGAAAACTACTAAGCTATTTAAATTATAATAATATTTCACAATATTACTGTTTTACTGTATTTTTGATCAAATAATGCAGCCTTAGTGAGCAGAAGACAAATATATCTATTTTAAATAAAAATCATAATGATCCCAAACTATGTGTGTGTGTGTGTGTGTGTGTGTGTGTGTGTGTGTGTGTGTGTGTGTGTGTGTGTGTGTGTGTGTGTGTGTGTGTGTGTGTGTGTGTGTGTGTGTGTGTGTGTGTGTGTGTGTGTGTCTGTAAAAACCAGGCTAAAGTAAAAAAATCTAATTCTGAGATAACGAGCATCAAAGTTTGATTAAAAGCATTAATTTCACTATGATTTCAATATTTGGCATGGCCTTACTCAGTCAATATTAAAGATACCAAGAATATATTTTCATACAATGTTCTTTACAATATGTAGGAATTTTTTTTACAGAAAATAGTAAATCTCAAAAAAATGATTTAGCTGGGTTTTCACAGAGAGGGTTTTCATATACTGTGTATGTGTGTGTTTTATGTCTGTAGGGTCATTATAAACCAAAGCTTTTCTCTTCTCTTCCTCACCCTGACACCTGGCCAGCACTGACATTTAAAAGTCATCATTAACATCAAAACACAAGCCAGGGGGCTCAAACACACACACACACACACACACACACACATTCCATGGGGCCTGGCCAGCGTAATCTCACAAAAGAGAGAAAATCTGCCTAAACACACGGGTCAGAAACATCAGGGTGACGGATTAACCATGCTGAGCTAGTGTGTGTGTGTGTGTGTGTGGACAGATGGTCTTCAGTGGTCTGATAACACTGTCTGAAGAGTCTCTTTGCATTGTCTCATGATTCATGGCTGACAGACAAAGACAATGAAGCTCTTACCTTTTTACCTTTTGAAAAGAACACATGAAGAGCTTAGCCTGACATTTCAACATAAACACTTCACACACACACACACACACACACACACACACACACACACACACACACACACACACACACACACACACACACACACACACACCCTTCTGCTTTGTACACTCTCATTGTCATGAGAAGTTTAGGGTTATGATAGCAGCTTGCGGTATAAAGCAGCATATGGACTGTTTTGTACAGCTATAATCACTGGAAGCAAACAACGCCGGAAGTCTCACGCATTCAAGTCACAAATAGCACATCCTCTCTTATAGGGCTGCAGTGATTCGTTGACGTCATCGATTACGTCGATTATAAAAATACGTCGATTAGCATTTAGTGCGTCGACGCATCACACATTTAGCCACGCCCATTGCGCGAGCCTGCAGTTATCACTACTTAAGACTGTTTTTCTGCCATGTTTATCACAAACAAGACTCTAGAGCAGAAGGTAAATAAAGTATGGCATCATCACTTCACTTCATAGAGCGTTCATAGAGCATTATATTATTATGTGACCGTCAGAACCACATATATAGCCGAACTGACACCTTTACATTGTCAGGATTCACATCCGCATTCAAAGCGGAACAGCATGGGGCATCGAGTTTCCTATATAATCATGACGGGTTTAATGCACTCACAGAGACGGAGAATGAGAAATGACTCGCATTCAGTGGTGGACAAAGTACACAGATCAAGTACTTGAGTAAAAGTACAGATACGTATAGTAAAATATTACTCCAGTAAAAGTAAAAGTACTGCTTTTTCAATTTTACTCAAGTGAAAGTACAAAAGTACTCAATTTTTTATGTACTTAAGTAAAAAAGTACTGATAGACAGATTTATTTTGCAATTTTATATAGACTACTTTATTTAATTTTATATTAGCACATATTTTTATAATCATACTGCCCAAAATACCTGCGTTTTCCCCAAAATAACCACTATATAGAGTCAAGATATATATTTTGTTGATATGGACTACGTTGATGAGAGTGATGTAGTAATGTTCACTGTGAAGCTTACACTGCCATGTACCTGAGAGAAAACAGATTTCACCATCTAATTTTCACCAATAAGGAAAAAGTGTTTTAGAACTTGTTGTTTTGCAGAACGTCAGTTATATATGACATGAGAATTAGGCCTGAAATTAGGAAGAACATTTTAAGGAAAATCTAATTATATTTTCATAATGATTTTTTTTCTTCTCAAACCTTGTCTGTGGTGTAAAAACACCCCTGGCCAAATGCCCCCAGAGGGCATCACTTCCCACTCTGATAATTACTGTAGTTACTATGTTCTGAACATCACATCCTTTCTTTTTCCCTCGGATGGAATCTATCTAGGTGGCTCAATAAAGATATTTGGACTTTATATCAAAACATTTCCTCAACTTAGCACCAGCAAGCTTGTTAGCTAGACAGATAGCATCAGCTAACAATATTTACTTAGTTTCAGTATGGTTATGAATAAACATTCATATCTGTATACTCAGCTAGTTGATCTGAACAATATAAAAATGCATACTGTTGATAAACAATATAAAAACAGACATCGCATAGGTCTAAATGCATAGCATTTTAATAAAACTGCTAACGTTACAGCAGCGGGTAATATGAACGTGCATGAGTTATTTTATTTAATCGGTGTTATTTTAATGTTTTGTTTTTTGACCTAAAACATAACGTTAGAGACACTGATGTTGATCTGTCTGCATTCAAGCATTTCAGTGGGCTTAAATAGATCACCCTTTACAGCAGATTTAGTTCACTGACAGTTTTGACCTAAATATTATTTTCAGTTACAATAATTAATTCTAAAATTCGACATTAGTAACTTACTTTTCGCAGCAGCTGTTGCGCGCGCTCACAAGATCTCCCGGTTCTTTACTTGTGAGTTCAGTTCACTGAAGAAGACTCGCTCTAAACGGATCATTTGAATCAGTGAGTTTTCGACTCGAGAACAGCTGCAATCGGATCATTGCCATTTGTAAATGAATCGTTTGTTGAGATTTGCGAACCGATTGAACAGGTTCATTGAAAATAATCAGTTTGTTCATGAGTCATACACCGCTTCTGCGTCTCGGAGCACGTGATGTATCACGTGAGTAACGATATGTTTTATGAAATGTAGTGAAGTAAAAAGTACGATCTTATGCTTTGGAATGTAGTGAAGTAAAAGTAAAAGTTACTCAAAATAAAACTACTCCAGTAAAGTACAGATACTTGAAAAATGTACTTAAGTACAGTAACGAAGTAGTTGTACTTCGTTACTGACCACCACTGCTCGCATTTATCTTAAACCGGACTTGCCGTCAGTGCTGTGTGTGTGCGATCGCGTGAGCTATAATATGCGCGCACCAAACAAGCTCTCTGCACTCGCTAACAAAGCGTTTAAAGTCATTGTTAGTTGTTTAACTGTGCGATGGATAGCACAAGACTCAACTGGGCTCATTTATTTAAAGACGGGCTCAACTGTGATAAAACTTCCCGGTGTTATGAGGCCATTTTTTATTCTGTCGCTCTCGTGTCCTGAATGCGGTTGTGACTTCAGATGTTCATTCATATACAGATATGTGTTCAAGCAGATGTTTTAATCTGCTGAATAAATACAACATTTCAAGTCTCTCACCTGTAAGCAACTGCCGCCAGAAAAAATTATCGATAGATTAGTCGACTAATCGAAAAAACAATCGATAGAATAGTCGACAATAAAAATAATCATTAGCTGCAGCTGTACTCTCTTACATTAAAAAAAATATGGATAATGGTATAAAGAAATATCTCACATGCAAGAATCTGTAACTGAATATGATTGGGCCGAGCAAGCACAAAACTAAGCAAGAAACTTCAACTTCAAAAATGTGTGTTGTGACGTTCGACACCGAGGCTTCGAAGCTTGTATAAAAAAAAACGAAACATCTCACATTGAAGCGCTGTATCGGAGCTTGATTGGTTTTGAGAAAAGCACGTGATCTATGATGTCCGAAGCTTCATTCACCTGAAAACCACATGACTGCTTCATATCTGGTTCAAACGGAGTGAACCACAGCGCCGTTTTCTTTACATAATATTACATTATAATGCGTTAGCATTGTTTTCTTTTTATCCTAACTTATATATTAAGGTCAAATTAACTTTACCCATGAAATAACCGTCTAAGGATTGAGTTAACATTGACAGATCACAGATTTAATTCATGATTTATTTGAATTATTTTAGTGGCAGTAAACCGACACAAATGAATGACTTTAACAATGGCCATTATGTTTATACATTAAATTAAAACAAGGACTCAGTAGTAGAACTAGATGTGAAACCAGCAGCTGTAATGAATCACAGCACTTTGGAAAGTGTTATTCATTTTTATGACCACCAGATGGCCACAGCATGAAAAGCATAGAGTAATGAACCTTTTTCCCGATACAGAAAGCTTCATTGGTTCAGAACGCTTCACTTCGCCATCACTATCAAAAATATCATGTTAGCATTAGCAACGAAGATTCACTTCGGAGAAGCCATCACAGTTACCACGATCGTGTGATATCATGCAACAGTCCATTAAACATAATGGCAATCTTGAGTAACTTACATTTTTGACAGAGTATTGCCATTTATTATGTATGATTTTGGTCCGTCAAAGAGAATATCTCCAGATAAAGCCTAAGAACCGCTGAACAGTGTTATGCTCCTGAATGATTCAGTGTTTTTGAACGAATCGACTGAATGAATGATTCAATGACTCATTCATGAAGAGAGCCACATGTTCCTGAATGAATCAGTGTTTTTGAACGAATCGACTGAATGAATGATTCAATGACTCATTCATGAAGAGAGCCACATGTTCCTGAATGAATCAGTGTGTTTGAACAAATCAACTGAATGAATCATTCAATGACTCATTTATGAAGAGAGCCACATGTTCCTGAATGAATCAGTGTGTTTGAACAAATCGACTGAATGAATCATTCAATGACTCATTTATGAAGAGAGCCACATGTTCCTGAATGAATCAGTGTGTTTGAACAAATCGACTGAATGAATCATTCAATGACTCATTTATGAAGACAGCCACATGTTCCTGAATGAATCAGTGTGTTTGAACAAATAGACTGAATGAATCATTCAATGACTCATTTATGAAGACAGCCACATGTTCCTGAATGAATCAGTGTCTTTGAACGAATCGACTGAATGAATCATTCAATGACTCATTCATGAAGAGAGCCACATGTTCCTGAATGAATCAGTGTGTTTGAACAAATCGACTGAATGAATCATTCAATGACTCATTTATGAAGACAGCCACATGTTCCTGAATGAATCAGTGTGTTTGAACAAATCGACTGAATGAATCATTCAATGACTCATTTATGAAGACAGCCACATGTTCCTGAATGAATCAGTGTGTTTGAATGAATCGACTGAATGAATGATTCAATGACTCATTTATGAAGACAGCCACATGTTCCTGAATGAATCAGTGTGTTTGAATGAATCGACTGAATGAATGATTCAATGACTCATTTATGAAGACAGCCACATGTTCCTGAATGAATCTGAATGAATTAGTTAAATAAATGGTTTAATGACTCAAGGTTCATGAACTTAATTTGCAGCCACCTTTTGGCGCAATCACATATCCTGCAGAAAGATTTATATTCTATTCTATTCAAGTTTATTTGTATAGCGCTTTTCACGATACAAATCGTTGCAAAGCAGCTTTACAAAAATGTAATTTTCTACAATATATTTAGTAGTTTATCAGTGGTGACCAATGTTGGGAGTAACGCGTTACAAAAGTAACGCATTACAGAAGCGGATTACTTTTTGCTGCAACGCAGTAGTGTAAAGCATTACTAATCAATGTTCAGTAATATCTTACTCAGTACATGTTCAGTAATGCTTGCGTTACAACACACTTTTAGCCCAAAAGTTAATTGTTCAAAGAAATTTTTTTGAACAAAAACAGCAGCAAGTAAGTTCTATTTCCTGTTCGTGGTCAGTCAGTAGCCGCGTGTGGTATCCAAGTTTGTAAATACAGACTAAACAACGACAGCTTCTGATATATTTGTTTAGTGATTTATTCAATTCATCTTCCTCTCGCTAGTGGAACTTTGTATTGTGTGACGTAGTCCAGTGAAGGTGTGTTTAGAGCGTGTTTTACCGGAGCGCCGTGAGGCTACTGGCCTGACAGTGGAAACGCGGCATGATTTCGGCCTCTGGGCTCGAGGTCCGAGGCTATTAGCCCCGCCCCGGCTCGCACTGGCCAGTGGAAAAGCGGCTAATGGGTGAAGATGGCAGAAGACTGTACATTCACGAGATGCCTGGATAGCCCACGTTCATTATGCTACACCATATCGCCCTCTACTGGATGTAAAATGCTCTGCAGTACATTTTGTCATTTTAGAATGTTTAAGGGACAGTTCACCCAAAAATGAAAATATGTCATCATATACTCAGCTTCAAGTATTTCAAACCCTGTATGAATGTGTTTGTTCTGCTGAACACAAAGGAAGATATTTTGATGAAAGTTTGTAATCAGGCTATTTTGGGGCACCATTGACTTCCACAGTAGGAAAAAAAACTTCTATTGAAGTCAATGGTGCCCCAGAACGGCTCTGTTTCTCACTTTCTTCAGATTATCTTCCTTTGTGTTCAGCAGAACAAACACATTCATACAGGTTTGGAAATACTTGAAGCTGAGTAGATGATGACAGAAATTTCATTTTTGGGTGAACTATCCCTTTAAGTTCTGCTTCTGTAGTTATTTCGTCGAAAGTAACGCAAAAGTAATGCAGGAGTCATGTAACGCATTACAATTCTGAGACAGTAATATTGTAACGTAAATAATTACATTTAAGTAACAGTAACAAGTAATCTATAATGTTTTACAGTTTGGAAGTAACTTGCACAAAACACTGGTGGTGACTATGTCAATTCTACTCTATTCTATTCTAATGTTCATGATTGCTGTCGTTTATTTTTAAATGATATTTAACTATACTTGTTTGTGTACAAACTTTCCCAAATGTGGCTCAGAAGATTATTCGACTTTCTGAGATGTATTGTCCATGAGAGTTTTATTACATCACATAATACGTTTTCAGGCTTTTAAAAAGTTTTAAAAAGCTCTTCTTGTTCTTCTGGATGTTAGGCAGAGCAGCCAGACACTAATTACTGTTGCTTGCTTTTCTTTCTCTTTCTTTCAATTGAGTATTTAACTGAAGCAGTAAATAAGCATTGACAGAAAGAGCAAATGAATAGCATAACTTGGACACTGCGTGTGTGTGTGTGTGTGTGTGTGTGTGTGCGTGCGTGCGTGCGTGCGTGTGTGTGTGTGTGTGCGTGTGTGTGCGTGCATGTATATATGTGTGTTTGTACACAGAACATCTGAGGTTTGTGTTAGCTTGTTTGCAGGTGGCAAACACACAGTCCTGTGAGAGCTGAGAGATGCGTCAGACGGTTTGACCAGTGAAGCGGTTTTACTCAACTAGCTTCAGTCTGCATGATGAACGTCTCCACCTGACTCCATGTGCATCACTGTTTCTCTTTTACTGTGCAGAGTTTCGTTCTGTAAATGCAACAGGCTCAAGAACTTTTATTACATCAGAAATATGTTTGAGCATGTGCAAAGTCAACCTTAAAAATGACTATATCCAGTACATTTAAAAAATAAGTAAATTGGACCACCGAAGGTCCAGTGGGCATTCATTAGTTCATGCATTCATGCATTTATATTTTATAATTGATATTTTATTTATTTTATATCATATCTTGAGCAGCAAATCAGCATACAAGGATTTCTGAAGGATCAGAAATAAATAACTTTTTACAATATGTTCACAAAGCAGTTATTATAAAATGTAATAATATTTCACAATTGTACTGTTTTTACTATATTTCTGATAAAATAAATGCAGTCTTAGTGAGCAGAAGAGACTTCTTTTAAAAACATATACTAAATATCTGAATTATTCCAAATGTTTAACGAAGCTTTTCAAACAGACTCCACTTCAGTCGTGTGTGTGCTTGGCCTTACATACACAACACAGCTCTTGACTGTAATGATCATGACTTTCATTAAATCTAAGTTCATTTAGAAATGGACTCTGTATTACGAATGCTATTACGTTAAATCTAAAGGAGCATGTCGAGCGTGTTTATGCTGGCGTGAGGTTCAGATGCTGTACTTGATGTTTGTGTCTGATGAAATGCCGTGTAACCTGCTGAAAGGATCGCTTCACCGGAGGAGGATTTATGTGTTAAACATAGATTCATAACTCTTAAATATGATTGCACATAAACGAGTCGAGTGCATGTGTGAGTGAACATCAGCCTGTAAATCCATCAAGCAGAACTAGATTCTCTGAAGATGATTTGAGAGCTGTTCGTGGTGTTTGATGGTTGCCAGGCAGTACTGGGTAGTTGCTAGGGTATTCTTGGGCGGGACAACAGCTTGGCCACACCCACTCTGAAATCTCATTGGTGCAAAATTTGTAGATTGTTTTATTTTTAGGATGACTGAATTTTTGTATGATTCTCATTTAGTTTTAATTGTGATTATCATAAGTGTATTAAAAAATCACTGTATGACTATTAAATTAAACCATAGTGAATACAAAATTGTGCAAGAAAAATAAATGTGTAGAATTCATTTTCACTTAAAAATGGTTAGTAAACTTCACAAATAATTACAAAGAAATGGCAAATGGCACACTTAATTAAAATTAAAATGTAATTTAATTAAATTTTGTATTTAATTATAGATTTGTATTTGTTTTATTTTTTTGGTAAAAAATACTCCAATAATCCCTTGCTTACAAAATCGAAAACACTTTATTTATTTATTAATTTTTTTCATTGTAGAAAGTTCAAAAGAATGGCATTTATTTGAAATAGAAACTTTCTGTGACATTATAAACAATAGTTATGAATTACTGTCACTTTTGTACAATGTTTTCTTAATGAAACCCATAAAACATAAAAATAAAATAGAAACATTAAACATAAATTATGCAGTATAAAATAAAATAATAATAATATTTTTTATGCAGAAAGAATGCATAAATTGATCAAAGGATAGAGTAAAGATATGTGTAATGTAACACAAGATTTATATTTCAAAGAAATGCTGCTCTTTTGAACTTTCTATTCATCTGTGAATCCTGAAAAATTAAATGTATCACAGTTTCCACAAAAATATCAACTGTTTTCAACATTGATAATTATCAGAAATGTTTCTTGAGCAGTAAATCAGCATATTATTATGATTTCTGAAGATCATGTGACACTGAAGACTGGAGTAATGATGCTGAAAATACAGCTTTAATCACAGAAATAAATTACATTTTAACATATATTCACACAGAAAATAGCTGTATTGAATTGTAATAATATTTAACGATTGTATTTTTTTGTCAATAAATGCAGCCCTGGTTTGAGCAGAAGAGACTTCTTTCAAAAACATCAAATCGTATCAACCCCAAACCTTTTAAACAGAGTGTGTATTTGTGGTTTTGGAGATAAACATGATCAGCTTTCTGGGTTTCATGAGCTTCACCCAATAGCCATGTTTGGCACACGCTGTAATAATCTCATATGTGTGTCTGAGAGCATCACAGCATCACTCTGAACGCTCAGGGCTCATATCAGCCCAGCACTGTTGAGCAATTTCCCTTTCTTTCTTCCTGTGCAGTTACCCTCACATCCTCCTCTCTCTCTCTCTCTCTCTCTCTCTCTCTCTCTCTCTCTCTCTCTCTCTCTCTCTCACATCCTCTCTCTCTCCCCCTCACACCATCTCTCTCTCTCTCTCTCTCTCTCTCTCTCTCTCTCTCTCTCTCTCTCTCTCTCTCTCTCTCTCTCTCTCTCTCTCTCTCTCTCTCTCCTCTCTCTCTCCTCTCCTCACACCATCTCTCTCTCTCTCTCTCTCTCTCTCTCTCTCTCTCTCTCTCTCCTCACACCTCTCTCTCTCTCTCTCTCTCCCTCTTTCCTCACATCCTCTCTCTCTCCCCCTCACACCATCTCTCTCTCTCTCTCTCTCTCTCTCTCTCTCTCTCTCTCTCTCTCTCTCCCTCACATCCTCTCTCTCTCCCTCACATCCTCTCTCTCTCTCTCTCCTCTCTCGTTCTCTCTCTCTCTCTCTCTCTCACACACACATTCTCTCTCTCTCTGTCTCTCTCTCTCTCTCTCTCACATTCTCTCTCTCTCTCTCTATCTGCCCTTTGTAAATTCTTTAGCCACATATTACTGCAGGAATGCTGTCAGCTCACACACACACACACACACACACACAGTCATGCAATGCTCTGAGGCTGTTGTTATTTTAACGGCTCTTGACAAAACAGAGGGTTTAATTGAGGTCAAACAAACAGCAGGAAAATATATTTTTTCCGTTTTCCACGAGGTGCTGGACAAAAAAGAAAGAAAGTGAGAAAGCGAGAAAGAAAGCTTCATTCTCCACATGCAGACTTGCAACGGAAGCGCCATAAGTGAGTCAAATTAAGACTTAGACACTAATTATGCCACACTGAAGCATATCGGCTAACCGCAAAAGCCACTAAAGCTTAGACACTTGTGTATAAAAGCGTTTAGCAGTAAGAGCTCTCATTATATTCAGTCTTCAGACACACACAAATGATTGTTATGACTGAGAATGACCATAAATAATCCACAGACATGTCCGTCTATTGTGCTGTGTTTGCAGACTGCACACAAACACACAGTGAGATCAGTGTGGTCTGATTCACAAATATGACCCTGAAGACATAGAAATATTCACCCATAGTATGCCACCCATTGTTCTACTAGTTGAATGCTAGTTCTAGTTGCCTTGGTAACAGGTATAAATATGACAAAGATTCTAAAGACACTGCATTAGTGCATGATTTCACAGATAAATAAGAATCAGCATGCGGTCATCTACCACATGATCTATGCATCATGTGCTCCTGCTGTCTCTGCATGTGTCAGAAACACATCATATATAACATCAGGAATCTGTGGACACTGGCCTGCAGTATCTGACTGGTGATTGATGATGAGCTCAACGGCCTTCACTCCAGATTTGCATGAAGTCAAACGGTTCTGAAGTGTGTGGCGTCGCGGGCCTGATGTCAACGGTCACTCGTTGTCAGGGATCCGTTCAGGTCTGTGTGACGCTGCTGCTGCTGCTCTCATTTACTTTAACCTTCACTTTGATGGATATATAAATTGCCACATGAAAAAAGATAAACATGAATGCAGGTGCGATTCTTAGGTCATTCTTTTCACAACAAGGCCACGGAAGTGTTCTCCGAGTATCACTGAGATAATAGTATAGCTTTTGCTTTTATTTTTATAATTAACGGCACAATATGAGAGTTTTCACATCTAGATCTCGCATTTACAAAACAATAACAAAGGCGAAGCTTGATGACGCTATAATGATGTTCACGGAAGAGGTAATTAATACATATTTTTTATTGCCTGTACCTTCCACAGTTATTCAAACAGCGAATAACTTATACAGATAAAGTGTGCACATAACATTTACACTGTCAAAGAGCATTACGACTGACTTAAGTCTAGCGCGAGTTTAAGCACTCTCTAAGAACTCAGTATAATCAGTAAAGCTGTCTGTACACGCTTTTATGAATGAATGTCTCACATCATACGTGCATCTACACTTAGTAGTTTATGATGAGAGCTGGATTCAGTCAGCGAGCGTGAACAAAAACTCATCTGAACGCCTCTGATTGGCCATTCATCAGCTCAACACTGATTGGTCACTGCATTCATCAGCTCAACACTGATCGGCCACTGCATTCATCAGCTCAACACTGATCGGTCACTGCATTCATCAGCTCAACACTGATTGGTCACTGCATTCATCAGCTCAACACTGATTGGCCACTGCATTCATCAGCTCAACACTGATTGGCCACTGCATTCATCAGCTCAACACTGATTGGTCACTGCATTCATCAGCTCAACACTGATTGGTCGCTGCATTCATCAGCTCAATGCTGACTGGTTGCTGCATTCATCAGCTCAACCTTGATTGGTCACTGCATTCATCAGCTCAACCTTGATTGGTCACTGCATTCATCAGCTCAACACTGATTGGTCACTGCATTCATCAGCTCAACACTGATTGGCCACTGCATTCATCAGCTCAACACTGATTGGCCACTGCATTCATCAGCTCAACACTGATTGGCCACTGCATTCATCGGCTCAACACTGATTGGCTACTGCATTCATCGGCTCAACACTGATTGGCCACTGCATTCATCAGCTCAACACTGATTGGCCACTACATTCATCAGCTCAACGCTGATTGGCCACTGCATTCATCAGCTCAACGCTGATTGGCCACTGCATTCATCAGCTCAACGCTGATTGGTCACTGCATTCATCGGCTCAACGCTGATTGGTCACTGCATTCATCATCTCAACATTGATTGGCCACTGCATTCATCAGCTCAACACTGATTGGCCACTGCATTCATCGGCTCAACACTGATTGGCTACTGCATTCATCGGCTCAACACTGATTGGCCACTGCATTCATCAGCTCAACACTGATTGGCCACTACATTCATCAGCTCAACACTGATTGGCCACTGCATTCATCAGCTCAACACTGATTGGCCACTGCATTCATCGGCTCAACGCTGATTGGTGACTACATTCATCAGCTCAACACTGATTGACCACTACATTCATCAGCTCAACACTGATTGACCACTACATTCATCAGCTCAACACTGATTGACCACTACATTCATCAGCTCAACACTGATTGACCACTACATTCATCAGCTCAATGCTGATTGGCCACTGCATTCATCAGCTCAACACTGATCGGTCACTGCATTCATCAGCTCAACACTGATCGGTCACTGCATTCATCAGCTCAACACTGATTGGTCACTGCATTCATCAGCTCAACACTGATTGGCCACTGCATTCATCAGCTCAACACTGATTGGCCACTGCATTCATCAGCTCAACACTGATTGGTCACTGCATTCATCAGCTCAACACTGATTGGTCGCTGCATTCATCAGCTCAATGCTGACTGGTTGCTGCATTCATCAGCTCAACCTTGATTGGTCACTGCATTCATCAGCTCAACCTTGATTGGTCACTGCATTCATCAGCTCAACACTGATTGGTCACTGCATTCATCAGCTCAACACTGATTGGTCACTGCATTCATCAGCTCAACACTGATTGGCCACTGCATTCATCAGCTCAACACTGATTGGCCACTGCATTCATCAGCTCAACACTGATTAGTGACTACATTCATCAGCTCAACGCTGATTGGCCACTGCATTCATCAGCTCAACGCTGATTGGCCACTGCATTCATCAGCTCAACGCTGATTGGTCACTGCATTCATCGGCTCAACGCTGATTGGTCACTGCATTCATCATCTCAACATTGATTGGCCACTGCATTCATCAGCTCAACACTGATTGGCCACTGCATTCATCAGCTCAACACTGATTGGCCACTGCATTCATCAGCTCAACACTGATTGGCCACTGCATTCATCAGCTCAACACTGATTGGCCACTACATTCATCAGCTCAACACTGATTGGCCACTGCATTCATCAGCTCAACACTGATTGGCCACTGCATTCATCGGCTCAACGCTGATTGGTGACTACATTCATCAGCTCAACACTGATTGACCACTACATTCATCAGCTCAACACTGATTGACCACTACATTCATCAGCTCAACACTGATTGACCACTACATTCATCAGCTCAACACTGATTGACCACTACATTCATCAGCTCAATGCTGATTGGCCACTGCGTGTGCTGCTACAAGCTGAAACTGAGGAGAAGCGGATATTACGTCATTGATTGAAAGCCATTATTTAAAACTGGGATTTCTCTGGATTTACAAATCCTTGGGAACTTTTGAGTCAACAAATACACAAATACATTAAATATATCACACTGTGCACGTAGTTTTTTTATATTTTATTATGAAAATCTTACATATTGGCCTTTAAACTTTCAGTAATTTTGTTTTTCATGTGGTTATTTGATTTCAAGTAATGGAGATGCTTTTGAATTGGTTTTGTTTCAATTAATAATAACTTAGGCCAGAGGTATTCAATTATCCATGGCATCAACATCGACATTTCATTTAAAGTGTGTTTTATCTGTTTGAACACAACAACAATCTGCAAGTGTGCATAAAGCGTGCATACATTAACACACACACACAATGAAAGTAACCTGATATAACCCTCAGTAGGTGGGCAGAAGATAAAAATGAAGATTTAAATCGCATGGTTGATGTGGGATTTATGAGAAACATCTTTGCCCTGTTTGTTCTGGCTGACTGATCATGCCGCTGGTTATTTTTACCCGTCCTCGCATCCCTGCTGCTACAAAGACATGAATTAATACCAATTACATCTCAAAGCCCCTGTATTTACTTACATGATGAAGAGCAGAAATAATTCCGACACGTATATTAAAAATGATTTCATGCGTACATGTATCTCTTCCTCTCGTCGAGCTGATTTAACGGCTGCTGTTTAAACTCTCAGCAGCACGTCACAGCGCCACTGACAAGCCAATCTGACCCATTTCAAAAACAAAGCCAGATAAATATAAATCTCTCTGTGTTTCCCGTAGAGATGAGAGAGAGTGAATCCCCGGAGAGAGAAAGATGAAGGCTTGCGGAGAGAACTAGGGCTGGGGGGGTTCGCTAGGCACAAGACACATCCCTCCTGATTTAAAAAAAATAATAAGAAGAAGAAGAAAAAGAAAAATGACAACTGAAAGGAGAACAAAAATCCAGGCACAAAAACACGGCAGTCGTTTCAGCAGATTTCCAAATGAAAAGAAAAATGCACGCCATCCAGAGAGAAAACAAAAATACCGCTCCACAGAGCCTGTGAAATCCCATGCTTGGGTGTTTTAGGCTGCGTGTCAGTTGTGGGTCACCTATTTTCAATCACTTAGTTGCAACGGGGTTTTATCCACCTTGTATTCCCTTCTTCCGGGACGGAGGTGCTTTTCTTTAAAGGAAGAGCTTAATATGTGGAGCTCTCATCAGCATAACCCCAAACACATTCCTACACCTACAGTTCACTGCGGTTTCCAGCTGAAATGAGCACTAGTGGCAGGAAAACACCAACTTTTACTAATTTTCACATCAGTTATCATTACAGGGGCAGATTATCAATTAATCACAGTTCCTTGCTCAATGTAATGAGCTCAGAATACTTTTACCAGAGTGCATGATATGTAAACTAATACATTTTGATGTTTGCATCACATAATGAGCTCCATGTGTAGTGCTGGGCGGTATGACCAAACATTTATATCACTGTATTTTTAAAGTGGTGCTGCTGTGTGAGAGACGTGGGAGCTGATGGCAGCGGACGCTGGATATTTGATGCGGTCGATGTGGATATTTGTGGATGACTTCATCTCTCTCATCACATTCTACGAGTGCTACAGCTTCCGTTTCGGAACTTTCACGCTTAGTAACACTTACAGCTGTATCCTCGCCACAGTGCACCAGTGACAAGAGTCCCCTCTCTAACAGTGTCACGTTCCAAACGGTATTTAAATGACACTGGTATTGAGGTATTTTAAAAATTAATATCATAAGATTCGGTATTCGATATGAACCGGTATACCACCCAGCACTATCCATGTGTATGGTTTTTCTAATGTGGTAAACTTGCTCGGTAGCGCACCCGGTGCAGCGTTGCTTTGAGATGCAAAGTGCTTAGACACAAGTCCCGAGAAACAAAGTCACGATAAAAAAGCTTGTAGAATCAAGCTAAAACGGCACGGTTGCTTCAGCAAATGTGTTTTGTCCTCATGTTTGCTTTTGTTAACACTATCGGTTATGTTTAGTTGAGGTGGTAAATTATTTTCATACCCAATAAAGCATTAACTACTTTACCCACTTAATCGCAATAATGCGCACAACAACCGATGTTCTAAAACACTGCACGATTCACTTTATCTGTTTTGGATCAAACCGAATGTGTGTTTTTTTTAAGCAACGTAATATCATTTTGAAGAAAGGTCACCACTGGCATGTTTTTCCAATGAGCTTGAGTTGTTTAGTGTCCCATGCAAGAAAAAACATCATACAGGTTTGGAGTCATTTTAATTTTGGGCCGAACATTCACATGGTGCCATGTGATCGTGTTTCATGTTGCATTACGAGGCTGAAGCAGCATGACCGATGACTTTGACAACACTGCAGAACTGAAACATCTGGATCTGTTCTCCCTCGCCAGGCATGCATAATCAAATATAAGCATTGAGTAATCAAATAAACAGCAACTAGTCATGGTCACGCAACACTGATAAATGGCCAAATGACTCTTCCTAATGATGCATAGTTACGCCTCACAGCCAGTGGTGGTAAAGCTACTTCGTTACTGTACTTCAGTCCATTTTTCAAGTATCTGTACTTTACTGGAGTATTTTTATGTTGAGCAACTTTTACTTTTACTTCAATAAATTTCATAAAACATATCGTTACTCCTTATAATAAATACATCACATGCTCCGAGACGCAGAAGTGATGTCTGATTCATGAACAAACTGATTATTTTCACTGAACCGGTTCAATCGGTTCAACAAACGATTCATTCACGAGCTGGACTGATCCGATTGCAGCTGTTCTTGAGTCGATTCAAATGAACCGTTTAGAGCGAGTCTCCAGTGAACTGGACTCACAAGAACCGGGAGATGAATTATTGTAACTGGAAATCATATTTAGGTCAAAACGGTCAGTTGTTTGTGGACTAAATCTGCTGTAAAGGGTGATCTATTTAAGCCCTCTGAAATGCTTGAATGCAGACAGATCAACATCAGTGTCTCTATGTTTTAGGTCAAAAAACAAAACATTAAAAAAACAAATAACTCATACACGTTCATACTCCCCGCTGCTGTAACTTTAGCAGTGATATTAAAATGCTATGCATTTATCCCTATGTGACGTTATGTTTTTATATTTCTTATCAACAGCATACATTTTAATATTGTTCAGATCAGTGGTTCCCAACCTGGGGGGGGGGGGGGCGCTAGTTCACAGCAGGGGCGCGGGAGCAGAAATACTTTGAGGTAGGGCTGGGCGATAAAACGATAACTATAATAATAATGATATCATTTTCCTCGATAAAACGAGTTCGATAAACATTCAATGTAATGTCTATGCGGGAAAAGCGGAACAAAACAGCGCTACTCATTTAAACCACGCCACACGGACCATATCCACTCGCTTCAAACAACGGCGCAGCGCAGAGCGAGCTGACTAGATGTGTTTGCTCACCGATCACTGAACAGCGCTTTGAGATCCAGTGAGAAGTGCTTGAATTCAGCAAAGAACACAAAGATCTGGTATAAACTAGTATCCGTCAATATCAATCAATGTATATAAACTAGTTTAAAACAGCGCTGACAAACACTGTGTGCAATGATACAGTCAGAAGGCTTTTCAATCCACAAATTTACCATGCATTTATACTGTAGTGACACTAACTGCACCATGGTATCGTGACAGAAATAAGGGGTATTTATATCAAATGTATTATATGAATGTAGACGTGTATTACATGTATTAAAGAAGTAATGGAATATAATTACACTATATTTGTTATTAAGCTATAGGCTAGCATTTGTGAATTTGTAATAAATGTATTTAGACTACAGTTTTACATATAAATAGGCCGGCCAGAAACCATAGTTGCATTTTTTTGCATTTCAGATTGTCATATGTGTACATGATGGGGGGGGGGGGGGGTGCATGAAAAATAGGTTGGGAACCACTGGTTTAGATCAACTAGCCAAGTAGACAGATATGAATGTTTATTAATAACCATACTAAAAAGTAAGACAATATTGTTAGCTGATGCTAACTGTCTGGCTAACAAGCTTGCTGGTGCTAAGTTGAGGAAATGTATAGATATAAAGTCAAAATAATTTGTATTCAACCACCTAGATCAGGGGTTGGCAATATTGTTAGATTTGACTAATATGTGAATATGTGTTAAGTGATCACTGTGATCAGCATCATTACTCCAGTCTTGTGTCACATGATCTTCAGAAATCATAATAATATGCTGATTTGCTTCTCAATAAACATTTCTGATTATTATCAATGTTGAAAACAGCCCAATATGTTTGTGTAAACCTTGATAGATTTCATTTTTCAGGATTCTTTGATGAATAGAAAGTTCAAACGAACAGCATTTATTTGAAATAGAAATATTTTGTAATATGATACATGTCTTTATTGTCAAATTTAAATTGAATCCCGGCTTCAATAAAAGTATTTAAAGTAATTTAAAGTAAAGTAATTTCTTAAAACCGAGTAAAATTCAAATCAAAGAAATCAGTTAATATAACTGGAATAAACTAAGCTGTTACACCAATGAAAAGAATTGAGGAAATGTACATCTTTACTTCATTAACATGTTGTGAAAAGTTCTTGGCGAGAGGTTTTAGGTTTGGGATGACTGAGCGAAGCTGCTTCACGTTCAGTATGATGACTGATGTTTTTCAGGGGCTTAAAACGCACAGATATGAATGACTCACCATGGAAATAAGGCTTTATCTGGTGAAACAAACAAAGGAGAGCTCAACTCTCTCCGGTTTGGCTGGGGAGGAGACGGCAGAACTAAGCACATTGCCGCTGAAAGGGACTCTGGGAGGAGCGGCGGAGATGCACACCTGGGTTTCTCCACACAGGGAAGCTTTTGTAGACAATATCTCCAGGAAGATCATGAGTGATCTTCAAAAACACTCCCCACAGTGCTGGAGGTCCATTCTTCACATTTCAACACGTTATTACAGTCAGTGAACTACACTTAATTAACCAACAATACCAAAAACAAAGAACTGCGTTCAGCAATGCAGTTACCAATGTGAATGTGTCATGAATGAGTGATGGCGTGCATGTCTGCTCCAGACGTCCAGACGTCTCTCCGCTGTTGTTTGGAAAGCGGTAAGAGATGTTCTCTTGGGTCTGGTATGTAAAAGCGTCCGGGGCTTTGTGTGCTACTGAAGACTCCTAATGGCTCTTTGCTTTACCTGTGGCTCCGAAGTAAGTCTTCAGAGCCTCATCTATCAACAGCTCAATTGACAAGCCCGTTCCTGCCTCCACAGCGCAGAAGAACAAGGAAAGCAGGAGCTAAAATACAACATCAGACTCCCTGAGACAGAGAGACGAGAGAGAGAGAGAGAGAGAGAGAGAGAGAGAGAGAGAGAGAGAGAGAGAGAGAGAGAGAGAGAAACCGAGAGGGATTTTAAACATCAGACTCCTGAGACACGAGAGGAAGAGACCGGTCAAACAGAGGAAGAGAGAGAGAGAGAGAGAGAGAGAGAGAGAGAGAGAGAGAGAGAGAGAGAGAGAGAGAGAGAGAGAGAGAGAGAGAGAGAGAGAGAGAGAGAGAGAGAGAGAGAGAGAGAGAGAGAGAGATTTAAGAATCAGACTCCCTGAGACGACGAGAAGAGAAGAGAAGAGAGAGAGAGGAGAGAAGAGAGAGAGAGAGAGAGAGAGAGAAACGAGAGGGAAGAGACAGAGACGAGAGAGAGAGAGAGAGAAACTGAGAGGGATTTTAAAACAGAGAGACAGAGAGAAGAGACGGTAAACGAGAGAGAGAGAGAGAGAGAGAGAGAGAGAGAGAGAGAGAAGAGAGAGGGATTTAAACATCAGACTCTGAGACACGAGAGGAAGAGGACGGGAAGAGAGAGGAGAGAGAGAGAGAGAGAGAGAGAGATAAACAGATTCTGAGAGAGAGAAGAGACTCAAACGAGACAGAGAGAGAGAGAGAGAAGAGAGAGAGAGAGAGAGAGAGAGAGAGAGAAGAGAGAGAGATTGCTCAGCTAGAGAGAGAGACGTACGAGGGGAGAGAGAGAGAGAGAGAGAGAGAGAGAGAGAGAGAGAGAGAGAGAGAGGGATTTTGAACATCAGACTCCCTGAGACACGAGAGGAAGAGACCGGTCAAACGGAGGAAGAGAGAGAGAGAGAGAGAGAGAGAAAACCGAGAGGGATTTTAAACATGACACGCCTTAAGTCAAGGCAGGGAAACTACCAGTGCTGTTATTGCTAAATAAAACTAAAAGCAAAAAAATTTTTTTTTTAAACTAAATAAAATTAAATAAATAGGCATAGCACAACTAAATAGCAAAATCACACACAATTTAGAAAAATAAACAAAATGAACATCCAGTAAAACATATATTTCAACTTCCCAAATGTATAAAAACCATGTGACTAATAAAGCAAGAGATGATCCATTGGATGAGGAGTTAATGAGCTGAACAGTTATAACTAAAATGTCAATTAATAAAACAAAACTATAAATACATTTAATAAGTTGTGTCTTTGAAGCAAATGCATCCAGCATGAAACCCTGAAACTCACCGAGGAAGACCTGACCTTCTAAATACTCCTCATCTAGTTGCCAGGCAACCATACATCCCATCCATCTCATAATTACACAAAATGCAATTAGCCACAGACCCTTAACGCAGGCAAAGTGTGGTGGGTTTACACCGCAGGGGTAAAAGTTACAGCTGTTCGGATTGTGTGTGTATAATCAGAACAACAGGCCCGAGGAGCGACAGCAGCACAACGAACGGCTCACCTGCGGACTGCTGGGAACACTGTCACGTTTGTTAGATACCATACTGAACTCCAACCAGAAGCAACGAGACCGTGTTGAGTGTGCGGATCAAGTGTCCAACCAGCCCCCCCACTCCCTCTCTCTCTCTCTCTCTCTCTCCTCTCTCTCTCTCTCTGTGGAAAGTGTCGGGAAGCTGATAAATTCTTAATCCTCTCTTTACTATATGCACCTATTGTTCTTTCTCATAAAGGCTTTCTGTTCACCAGAGCACATGCAACCCTGTCTGCATTGTTCTGGAAAGTGTCAGATGGCTTGTGTGTGTGTGTGTGTGTGTGTGTGTGTGTGTGTGTGTGTGTGTGTGTGTGTGTGTGTCTTGTGTGTGTGTGTGTGTGTGTGTGTGTGTGTGTGTGTGTGTGTGTGTGTGTGTGTGTGTGTGTGTGTGTGTGTGTGTGTGTGTGTGTGTGTGTGTGTGTGAGAGCTTAGGGAACACACTGATTATCAGAGGGTCACATGTTTGGGTCATATGTTACAAGAGGACACGTTCATTTCTAAACAGTGTTAGCTGCAGCTTCTGTTGCGCTTCATCTATATTTACATTCATGGATTTTGCAGATGCTGTGATTACTTCCAGTGCATTCTGTCAGTATGTGTGTTCCTCTGTCATGAAGTGAAAAGGAAGTACTTTAGCACACGTTTAAAAAGAGCACTTAATACCCAATTAATTAGTACTTAAAAATAACATGCTTAAGTGTAATGATTTCAGATAATTGTATGACATTTATAATTAAATGAAAATTGAAAATTGAAAAATAGTATGTCGGCTACTTTAAACCTCATCAAACAAATCAGCATAAGTGCACTTTAACTTTAAATCTACTTCAAACTGAAACATTTAATGTGAAGGTCACTTTTTAAAAGTGTGTTCAGAAACAGTTATGAAAGTTATGATCTCTTTAAATCACGTAACGTTTATTTCATTAATATTACCTGCAAGTACAGTTTTATTTTTAAATATACTTTTAAGATTCAACACTTATTTTTTATCAAAATAGGCCAGTTATGGCAAGTTAAGACCAGCAAATATCCTGAGGCTAGTTTGAGCTCTTTTTTCAGCAGGAGAGTCTCTTAAGACGTTCTGCTCCGCCGCGTTCAGAGTGAACTGAACAAGTGCCAATCTGTCAGACAGAGATCGCTAAACACAAACGACTGCACTAGTCTGCTGCCCCTTAGAAGAGAGACACACACACACAAACAACAACAGACACACACACACACACAACACACAACACACCACACACACACAGCACACACAAACACACAACACACACACAACACAACACAAGCACACACAACACACAACACACACACACACACACACACACACACACACACAAAAACACAACACACACAACACAACACACACACACACACAAACAAACAACAACACACACACACACACACACACACACACACACAACACACACACAGACACACACACACACACACACACACACACACACACACACACAACAACAACAAACACACACAACACACACACACACACACACACACACACACAACACCACAAGCACACGCCAAGCACACACACACACACACAACACAGCACACACAAAAACAAACAAACACACACACAGACAACACACACACAAACAGACACACACAAGCACACGCTCAAGCACACACACACACAAAACACACAAAAACACAGACACACACACACACACACACACAAACACACAACACACCACACAGCCACACACACACACACACACACACAACAAGCACACACACACACACACACACACACACACACACACACACACACACAACAACACACACACACACACACACACACACACACACAAACAAGCAACACACACACACACACATACACACAGACACAGACAACAGCACACGCAACACAAACACAACACAAAACACAAACACAAGACACACACACACCACACAAACAAACAAACAAACAAACAACACAACACACACACACACACACACACAACACAACACAACACAACACAGACACAACACAGACACACACACACACACACACACACAACACAACACAACACAGCACAGACACAGACACAACACAGACACAAACACACAGACACACACACACCACACAACACACACACACAAACACACACAAACAAACACACACAAACACACACACACACACACACACACACACACACACAACACAACAAAACAACACACAGTACACAAACAGTCACAGCACAAGACAAGCAAACACACAACACCACACACACCACAAACAACACAAGACCTAATAATACAACCACACCATCAATAGCAAACACACAACGCCACACAACACGAAACAGACAAACAGACCAGACACAGAACAGCAAACAGCTTCAGACACAGACCATACACATACAAACACAGACACGACCAGAAAGGAGAACCATCAGAAAACGCGAACGCACACCACAAAAGCGCTAAACCACACAACGCCCAAAAAAATCAAAACGCCACAACAACACTACAAACACACAACCCACCCTCAGGAGATCACAGCACAGCTTACGAACACGGTCAACACACAAACTTTTAGGATTTAGATCAGGTGTGTTATCCGTAGATATGATTTTTTGTTGAATGAGGCAGTCAGGATGATTAATGCTTCATGTAAATTTCACAGGTTGCGTCCTATTAGCATGAAAAGAGCGAGCGAGCAGAAATGGAGGTAATCCTTATGATTATGAAAAGCTTGTGTGTTTGTGTGTCGTGTAGACCACAGTCTCATTCAATTATGGTGCTGTATATACTCACAGAACGGCCTCGAAAAGGAAATCGAAACGAGAGCGCCAAAAGGCAAACAGCTTAGCATCTATACACACAACCTCACCGCGTTCAGGGATGTGTATGACAGCAGCTTTGCGTGAGACACGGTTCATACACACAGCTTTGTGTTGAGGGATTTTAGTGTGTGTGTGTGTGTGTGTGTGTGTGTGTGTGTGTGTGTGTGTGTGTGGTGTGTGTGTGTGTGTCTGTGGTGTGTGTGTGTGTGTGTGTGTGTGTGTGTGTGTGTGTGTGTGTGTGTGTGTGTGTGTGTGTGTGTGTGTGCGTCGTCCGATAAGCGGCTAAACTGGGTCTCTAAAACAAACGTGCATTTGTTTCCCTCCGTACACAGTAAAGATATTATCGGCTTTCATTTCTAATCTTTCCATCGGTTTATTTATTTTTTTGTTTTGTTGTGTTTAATTTATCTTCTATGCTCAAAAATAAGAGCTAAAAATACCTTTTTGTTATAGTGACTTATTTTGAAATATAATTATTTTGAATTATATTTTATGATCATAATTTTATATTTCTTGTTAAATGTAGTTGTTTTTTTTGGACTTTTAATTGTTTTGCTTGTTTTTAAATGTGTCTATTGTAGTTTTTATACATTTTTATTTCAGATTTAGTTTTTTATTTCAAGTTAAACTAAAGTTGAAAATGAGAAAACTAGATGAAATAAAATAAGTTTAAGTTGTTTTATATTTTATTTTATTTAAATTAACATTTATTTAATTTTAAGTAACACACACACACAACACAGGACACACAC
>CM049819.1:45186880-45206880 GCA_027422435.1 Schizopygopsis pylzovi | reverse complement strand
TGTACCTAACTAATCTTCTATCACGCTACAATCCAACCCGCCCCCTAAGATCACTAAACTCTGGACTCTTGGTAGTACCTCGGATAGCAATGTCCACTAAAGGAGGGAGAACTTTTTCATATCTGGCTCCTAAACTCTGGAATAGCCTTCCTGATAACGTTCGGGTTCAGACACACTCTCTCTGTTTAAATCTAGATTAAAGACACATCTCTTTAGCCAAGCATTCATATAATGCATCTCACAATCTTGTACTGCCAGTCTATCTGAACAAATGCACATTATTATGCTTTAGCTTGGGTTAAACTGATAATTTCATCCAGGGTTATTCCTGGATGGAACAACTGCTACGCTGATTGTCTTTATTGGTTAACATCCCATGGTAGCTAGGAATTACCCAAGCTTCAGTCTGGATCCAACCCTTAAACGATCTGAGATGACCGAACACCTGAGAAGAGACGATGACAACCCCTCGGAGGACCTCAGAGGAAGCCAACCATCAGCGATTATACTGAATTGACCAAAGTTTGCCATAAATGGAGGATCAGCACCTGGAGACAACCTCTACAGCCCTGAACGTCAGTGGAGTCTAGGACACATAGATGAGCCCCAGAGACAGATCTCCAGTGAGGACCTCGTCACCTAGACATCCATCAGGGAAAGACCCCTGGAACCAGTGGACCACTTGCCGCTGTCGCCTCTGGCTTGCTTAGTTGGGGAATCTTCATTTCCAGCAAAATCATCGACTTGATTGCACAGATATTATTTAAACTGAACTGAGCTGGACGATGCCATTACTAAATTCAATAATGAAATGCATTCAGCTGAAAATTGAGTGTTAAATCCTGTCATTTTACATTATTGACACAATTTTCCTATTTTGATACTGTGCAGTGCTTTGTTACAATTTGTATTGTTAAAGGCGCTATATAAATAAAGGTGACTTGACTTGACTTGATTCACCTGCACACACACACAAGCGTACACACTTACACTCACGAAAACATATGGATCATATTTCACCCACAACCTAAAGCCTAATAAAAAACATAAATATAAACATATTTTAAAAGGAATATAAAAAAGATATAAAACACACAAGAAAAATTATCATTACAGTTAAAACCATAAAAACTGTTACTTAAAAGGAAAAGTAAGCTTATTTAAAAATACAAAGTAAATAAAAAAAACTTATTTAAAACTTTTTAAAAATAAAAATAAATTGTATTTCTTTATTTTAAGATTTTATTTAAATTTAACTTGAAGTACTAAAATAAACTAAATGAACTAAACCTAATAAATAAAAATGAATAGAAGATACATATATTCATTTATATATCATTTATAATTTAATATATAAATATAAGATTATTAAAACAAAACACCAATAATAATAATAATAATAAATCATTAAATCCAATGATAAAATACCAAATATTGAGACACAAAAACACTGTAATATATTTTTGTCACAT
The DNA here is from genome assembly GCA_027422435.1 of Schizopygopsis pylzovi. Taxonomy (NCBI): domain Eukaryota; kingdom Metazoa; phylum Chordata; class Actinopteri; order Cypriniformes; family Cyprinidae; genus Schizopygopsis; species Schizopygopsis pylzovi. The sequence goes on along the minus strand of CM049819.1, from coordinate 45,205,408 downwards.
TACAGTGATTTTATATAGATTTTTTTATTTTATTGTATTTTTTTGTTGTCACAATGCATGCAGCTTTGGCCAGCACAATCCTCCTCTATTTTCCTGAGGCACGTTCTGATCTATTACGCTCTAATTATGTCTGTTTCCGTTCCTAATGCTTTAATGTAAAGCACATCCGAGCACACACAACATAACTCAAAACGCATCTGTGCTTCATCCGGCTAAACTCCAGAGAGCCTGATATCCGGAAATATGGCGAATATTGATCAGCTCGATGCTATAATCAAACATGACAGCGTGTTTGTAACCCATCCTGCATCTGCGCGGCTAATACAGTCGCCAGGAACACACAGCCGTCGGTCTGCTAACGCAATCAGAGCTTCATTTAGCCGAAGAGATGACAGAGATTTCCAGAGAAAACCACACCGGATCCGAGCCGGCAAATGAGATACAGATAGAGAGGAGTAGAGGAAGAGACAAGGAAACTGTGTGTGAGTGTGACAGCTGTCGTTTCTGTTTGTATGAGAAAAAACACTTCTGCAATCGCTTGACAAGTATGACAAACCTGAGTGTGTGTGTGGTGTGTGTGTGTGTGTGTGTTTGTGTGTGTGTGTGTGTGTGTGTGTGTTGTGTGTGTCTGTCTGTCTCTCTCTGTGTGTGTGTGTGTGTGTGTGTGTGTGTGTGTGTGTGTGTGTGTGTGTGTGTGTGTGTGTCTGTGTGTTTGCGTGAGAGTGTGTGTGTGTGTGTGTGTGTGTAGTGTGTGTGTGTGTGTGTGTGTGTGTGTGTTGTGTGTGTGCGTCTGTCTATCTCTCTGTGTGTGTGTGTGTGTGTGTGTGTGTGTGTGTGCTGTGTGTGCGTCTGTCTGTCTCTGCGTGTGTGTGTGTGTGTGTGTGTGTGTGTGTGCGTGGTGCTGTGCGTCTGCTGCTTGTGTGTGTGTGTGTGTGTGTGTGTGTGTGTGTGTGTGTGTGTGTGTGTGTGGTTGTCCGTGTGTGTGTGTGTGTGTGTGTGTCGTGTGTGTGTGTGTGTGTGTGTGTCCTGGTGTGTGTGTGTGTGTGTGTGTGTGTGTGTGTGTGTGTGTGTGTGTGTGTCCACGAGAGAGATGACACACAAACAAGCTGCTATTTCCCACATCCGATGTCGATTTAAAGTGCTAGAAAAAGTTTTTAAATGCAAATAAAGGTACAAGTGTAATTTAATCGCACGCTTCTCTACACAAAACGAGTCTGTTCGCACATATGCACACAAGAAACGTCCTGCTTTCACAGCTCTTCAGGCTCATTGTAACTGGAGTTACTTAAAATTCAAAGATCCACAGGAGAGTCAGCGAACAGGATGAAGAAAACAAACACAACACTCGCACGCAAATGCATTCAAATGTGTTACACGAGCAGAAAACTAACATGAGATCCAGGATCCTTCCACTGACCCTGAACACAAGCCAAGGAAACATCCCAAAACAGAACTAAACCTATAATACATCGAAATGAATAAAAGATAGATAGATAGATAGATAGATAGATAGATAGATAGATAGATAGATAGATAGATAGATAGATAGATAGATAGATAGATAGATAGATAGATAGATAGATAGATAGATAGATAGATAGATAGATAGATAGATAGATAGATAGATAGATAGATAGATAGATAGATATACAAAAATAAATGCAAATTACAACAAAATCTCTTCCTGCTACTGCACCGAGTTATTATAGTTAACTAAAAATAAATAAACAAACAAACAAACATGTTCACACTTGAAATAACAAACATATTTTATTACAGCTAGTTACATCATTGCTCAACAACTTGAAGAACTAAAATAACTCAAGCTAAATAAACTAAAACTAATAAATAGAAATGTCTAAAAACTACATAGACATATTGCAAGTAAATAAATAAATGCCAAAATCACAAATCTAAATTCATAAAACCTTGCAGTTAGTAACAGGATTATAGTTACCTAAAATTAAAAACATAAAAGTACTAAAATAACTAAAACTGCTAAATAAAGATGTTAAAAATTATATTTAAAAAACTAATACAAAACGACAAAAACACAACATTACTAAAACTTTATAATTAAATTGTGGACAAAACGTAATAGTCTAATTCGAAATATTACCACAAACAGCACTGTAAAAAAATTAATAATAATAAATCAAAGTTTTTAATTAAAGAATATTGCAGTATGTTTTACAAAAAATAAATAAATTTCAGTATTTCTCCTTTTAACAATTTACATTGAATTCAATGTGTTACTCGCAGTTTCTTTGTATTTATTCATAAATGTATTAGCAATTTCTGAGCCAAAACGTTCCCTTTTGAATCATTACACAATACTATATCAATGACACAACACTGGTTCGTGGCGCTGCCAGGTTCAAACCCTGCTGTTTTGACTGCTTTGAAACATCTTTAAATAACGAGCTTCCCCAACCCTGCTAAAGACTGGTGTCGCTGTGCTTTGTTCAGATGTGCACACATGCACTGCATTATGGGAAATAACTACAGCACATGCTCCGTCTGCTTTACTGAAAGGCCACTTATACAGAGCACTTGCCATGACACCTTTATTCCAGTCTCCCGGCCGGGACGAAACGAAACGCAAGCAAATGAAGTGTGTCTCTTTCCTGAACCTGCCGTGTCTGAATGAGCTCTCTACGTCATGCGCCAGATCATCTGCTCGAGCCAACGCTATTATAGCCACAAATCCCTGCAGCCAAAACAACTTTACAATGCACTAATTAAGAGAAGAAGAAGTGGGAGAGACACTTCTCGTGCTATTAGCAACAGTCCCCGAACAAAGAAGAACATCAACAATATCCTGACTGACACAAAACTCCTGGTCCTGGTCATTTAGTGTGGACAGGGGCGGCATGCACTTATATGAGGGGGAACCAGAGGTGTGTGTGGGGGGGGGGTCACACCAGTAAGCTCATGTTTTACTTCACTTTTCCTTTTTTAGCTATTCAAAATATTCCCAGTGATTAAACTGTACGTAAATGCATTTTGCACCTTTATATATCATGTTAGTTCATCTATTACGGGCGATGGGCAAATTAGCATAATGTTCTATTAGGGTCATTATATGGACATGTCCATTTTTCTCTCCTTTACATAAATATTACACTTCTTTAACTGCTCGTCCCCACAGCCATGTACTGAGGAAAAGTGCTTTATTTCGAGGTCTTAAGCAATACAATACAATAATGTATTCATAACTATCATGTAAATGATATTTCATAAGCTGAAGTCACTGGTATGACCTGCTTTATTGTTAGGGAAGTGTAAAAACTAGAATATGAATGAATTAAAATATTAATTTAGTGAGTATACCGTGATTGACAACATGTGGTTTGATTCCTTGCTAAAGCCGTTTTCAATGGTGTTATACTGTCACCTGACCTTCCTTTTATGGGTAAATAAATGCACACAAAAAATGTAATTTATGCATATTTATAAAATCTAAAGATAATCTAATGTGGTCTAATTTTAAATGTTAGAAAAAGAAATGTATTTTAAGACATTGCCATACCAAAGGTCTACATTTCTGTAGAATGGCACATTATCTTTTTTACTTAAGCAGCACATATGGGTGTCATGCCTTAAAATATGTTTATATAACTGACTTTGTATTTAACGTGAATTTAATAAAAAAACGTTGTAAGTTACTAATTATAACACTTTCATTGTACAGAAACACAGCAAAGGACATTTACATTACGCTATAAAACCATTATAATTTCCTAATCAAGACTTCAGTCTCAAAAACTGCAATTATAATCGCTGAAGTGGTTTGAACTGTGAAATTGATATCTTACGTCGCACACACTTCTGCACTTTGTTGTTTCTGAATCAAAAAATTCAGACAAAAAAGTTTTTTGTAGAAACTATGACACGTTTTATTTTTCCAGGTTCTTTGATCGATAGAAAGTTCAAAAGAACAGCATTTAGTTAAAATCTTCTGTATATTATAAACATCTGTAATGTCAGTTTTGATTAATTTAATGCATCCTTGCAGAATAGAAATTAATAAATTCAGCTCATTTATACATCTACAGAATGTGATGAACAAAGAGGACAGAAAGCCAGGAAACATGCACAGCTATGTACTGTACAGTCAATTACACAACGCACCGGTCACTAAACAAATCACCTGACCACAGAGTTCAGCGTCTGACCAATCACAATCAAGAGAGCGTGCACTCAACACGAGCCCAGCTGGGGTGCTTCTGGTTTTGAGGGACGTCAGAACGCAGACAAACACACACTGCTGATTTCCTCAGGGTTGCATCATGGCAAAGATGAAGAAGCTCAGATTATTTATTCAGTGTGTGTGTGTGTGTGTGTGTGTGTGTGTGTGTGTGTGTGTGTGTGTGTGTGTGTGTGTGTGTGTGTGTGTGTGTGTGTGTGTGTGTGTGTGTGTGTGTGTGTGTGGTGTGGTGTGTGTGTGTGTGATGTGTGTGTGTGTGGTGTGTGCGTGCGTGTGTTGTGTGTGTGTGTGTGTGTGCGTGTGTGCGTGTGTGCTGTGGTGCTGTGCTGTGCGTGATGTGATGTGTGGTGTGTGGTGTGTGTGCGTGTGCGTGGTGTGTGTGCGTGGGAGTTGTGTGTGGGTGCGTTGCGTGTGCGTGCGTGCGTGCGTGCGTGCGTGTGTGTGTGTGTGTGTGTGAGTGTGTGCGTGTGTGTGTGTGTGTGTGCGATGCGTCCGTGTGTGTGCGTGTGAGAGTTTGTGTGCGTGCATGCGTGTCGTGCGAGCGTGTGTGTGTGTGTGGACTCAAAACATAGCAAAAAAAAAAACAAGATTTTCTTAGTCTGTATTTTTGTCTTGTTTTTCAGTCCAAATATATAAGCATTGATATTATAAAAATATAAATAAACTTAATTCAAAGAGAAAACAAGTAAAAAAAAATTATCCAGTGGCAGATTTTTTTTTATTGTTTTAAGCATAAATAGCTAACTTGGATATTTTTTTTTAACTGAATGGAATGTATTTACATTTTTAATGTAGAAATATTATTACTATTTTAAGAATATTATATATCATTTTTATAATAATTATAATATTTATAATGTATTTTCTCGACACATTCAAGCATATTCATCTACAAAAACAAATATTATTCTCCACCATTGTGTTTGTGTAACCTGAACTTGACTATATTTTACAAAGAGGGGATTTCATCCCCATAATTCATAATAATTTGTCACCAATTTTCCAAACTGCAAATAGTTATAATAGATAATATAATAGTTAAATAACTAAATCTATTAACATGACATATCACTCGAGATCCTAAAATGTGTTTTAATGTCACTATTGCTGAGAATTGTGTGATCTTTGAACAATAAAGGTCAAGATATTTAAAGTATACTTGCAATAGTTGCACTTTAGCACAATCAAATATACTTGAGTCTGTCTTTAGTTGAAATGTACACCAGTAGAGTATACTACACGTGCAATCACAGGGTATTTTTATTGAGTACATAAATATGTAAATGTATTCGTAGTATACTTAACATTTCAAATACATTCCAGTCTATTTATTTTTCACTAGGGTACAGATTTGTTTATGTTTTTGAAATAAGTATCTTTCTCATACACCAAGGCTGCATTTAATCAATAAACAATACAGTAAAAATAGTAATATTGAGAAATAGTTTTGCAATTTCAAAAATCTGTTTTCTGTGTGATTATATAGTAAACTGAAATTTATTTCTGTGATCAAAGCTGTATTTTCAGCATCATACTCCAGTCTTCAGTATCACATGATCGTCATAATTCATGCTAATATACTGATTTGCTGCTCAATAAACCTTTATCTGTTTTATTTTTGGATATTAGAGTTATAATACTATCAATACAGATACAATATCACATGATATTTATCATTTACATCCATGCAAACTGCTTTTGTAAGGACATGTGTTACTTCTAAAGAGAGACTTTCAGTCGTGCAGCAGACAAGTCCGTCCTTCAAATTCCCCATAAAAATGTCCATAATAAACAATAAAGCACCGTAGACATCAATATCGCAGAAAAGCTTCAGCAGAAGGACGCAAACACTCCCAGGTAATTTAATTACAGCGGTCAGTTTCAGTATCTATGCTTCTCTTTTTTCTTTACAGCAGTTCAGAGCCGGAGACGGTCAAACCGGAGGATGTGTGTGTGCCTTTAAGTCTGTTGCATGTCGAAGGCAAAACAGAAGAATGCAGCTCATTCGCTTTTTTAATTAGACGAGCCTCATTACATGGATACCCACAAACAAATGGTAAATAAATAACGATTGACCTCATGTTATCAGACATCTCTATGTCTAATTTTCTCTCTAAATCGCTCTTTCCTACTTCTGCTGCTCTGCTTTATTTCTCCCGGATCTACAATTACGTTCCTCTCTGTCCAGCATCTGTGGCCAAATATGCTCTGAAATGATGGCAGCACCTCTAATCGCCCATTCTGGCCTTTTTCTGTTCAAGGGAGATCCAAGCTGGTTTCGCCGAATCAACTTCAGGGTTTATTTTGTTTCGATAATGCAGTAAGCTGCCTTCATAGACCACATTTCAAGATACACTACTGAGGGTCGTTAAAATAAGTAGACAGCATAATCAAGCTGACGTTTTAAACTAATTTTAAGGCACCACTGCATACAACATTCAATCTAGCTGCAAAAGTGTACTGTTTCCCCCATAGGTGTCATTATTTGCTTATTAGAGGATCATGCTGTTAGCTTAACAACATTCGAGTTGCATCAAATATTGCCTTTCGTACATTTTGTGTCTCTTCATTTGGCGTTTGCTAAAACACTTTTATATTCTCTGCTTTTGGATATAAAATGCTTGTAAAAAACCATTGGAGACGACCGATTGTTTTTTTTAAAGCAATGATAGTGTAAGACTCACCCAGAGTGGCCGGCTCCAGCACACTGGCCAATAGCAGCACTTGTAAAACCCCCATGGTCCCACCCCTCGTTCTGGATTGGCTGGTTTGAGTGTGGCTCCTCCTCTTCCAGCAGATTGGTTGAGTGAGAATGAAGCGAGTTCACTCAGTGGTTCCTTCTGTGCAGGAATTATAAAGCCACCTATGAACATAGAAAGAGAGGGAAAAGTGCTGTTTTAGTGATCAATCCAGGTTATTAAACTGTCAATACTGATATAAACACAATCAAAACTGTGTTTTATTTTATTTATTTTAGTACTTTATTGTTGAAATATTGCCCTGGCAACTAACTACAAAAAAAAAATAGTTGAAGATTTTGAGGAGTTGAAGTTTTACAATATTTATATTTTATATAATTTCAAATTCACTCAAAATTGAAAACATAAATAATGTATTATTAAATGATGAGGCCATCAACAGACCATAAGAAAAAATATATATATATTTGTAAAAAATGTTAGACCAAAAAAGACCAGATAAAAGTATTGGTCAATGCAGGTTATCTCAAATCAGTGTTATTGTTTATATATTTTAGCGTCTTTATTCATATTTTTTTTTATTAGCTTGTATTAATTAGTTCTCATACTGTATATCATTTTATTTAAAGCTTTAGTAATTTAGCTGTTTTTGTAATTTTAATTAGTTTTTATTATTTTTCATTTCTATTTTACTTCTATTTATTTCGATTGATTTAAATGTTAATAGTTTTAATACTTCAGACTTGAAAGTAAATTAGAAATGTTGCCCAGCTAAGTAAAAAAAAGTTCTATTGACATTTGTTTAATCTAATATTTACATTTACATCACATGAAGCTTGGTAATAGATCTGTAATAGTTGTAGTTAACAACTTACAGTCTTAAAATTGCCAAAAATCAGCTGATTTATTATTTTATCATAATCGCTATCATTTATTTATTACAATGAGCAAATCAAGGCTTAAACATCTCCATTTAAAGCAATGCAGAGTAGCTGCTCAGTAAAAAGCACAATACAGTATCATGGCACTACCTGTTAAAACAGTAGTAATGAACATGCCAATTATTGAGTGTAATTTATCATAATACCATGGTATTATACCCTTGACAGCATCACTGTATCACAGAACCAGCCCAGTATGTCTAATGTGTCAATCTAAAACACAGTATCTGACCCTGTTTTCCAGAAGACGAGTGAGCGATCGCTCCAGACAGCTGATGACAGTGACGGACCGTCCCGGGTCAAAGGTCACCTGACAAGGACATTTTCACTCATCATAAACAAACCAAAAAAAACAGGTCCACGCATTCTCCTGCAGACTAGATAACTCCACATGCCTGTGTGGGAAATGTGAGGTGTGTCCCATGATGCGTTGCACCATTGCTTTAGTGTTAATTGTGAAATAACACCAAATGATGATCATAATCGACATAAAGAGAACACACATCAACACATCTACAGATCTGCAGCCATGCGGAAGTGCATTGTGAGACCTTTCAGATAAATCCTGCTTGCAAACAAGCCTTTCAACACCTCTCTCGCCCACTCTCTCTCTCTCTCTCTCTCTCTCTCTCTCTCTCTCTCTCTCTCTCTCTCTCTCTCTCTCTCTCTCTCTCTCTCTCTCTCGCCCTCTCTCGCCCTCTCTCTCTCCCATCCCGTTGTTTCGTGGCTCTCGGGATCCGGCTGATAAAGGATCTGGAATGCCGGAGCGCTGCGGTGGAAATGAATAGGTGCTGATGTTTACAGATTCCTCAGGTCTCAAACCTCCAGAAACACTTCAGAGCGAACTAAAGCATGGAGCAGAGTCGGATTCAACTTTACACTGCATTACAGACATGTTCAAAGATATTCAAGATATATATATCTTTTATATATAAACATTTTTAAAATGACAAAAGCACAAAAATTATTTAATTAAAACTGAAAAGGTACAAATAAAAGCTAATTCAAAGTTAATAAATACTATAATAATGTGCAAATCAGTGGACGGAAACAGGTGGCCCGCGGGCCAAAACTGTCCCGCCAGTAATAATATCTGTCCCGCGCCTGCAGCCAGATTATTTTGATAGCGGCTGGTTCTGAAATAAATCTGTCATGAGAGCAACAGTTACTCACAATCAGAGTATTAGCGGTGTGATTGTGAATGGAGCGAGCGGATTTGTTAAAAGTCGAGAGCATCGTGGTTTTCACTCGCTCCAAGAGCGCTCCACCACCATCACGAGTACAATTCATGCCAACGTCAGCACGTCCTGATTCTGCTGACTTAGATGTGTTACTGGGTCAACATATATTGTTGACCCTGGAGCAACATTTTAATCCAAAAATGTAATCTTGACCATTTGCCTACACCTAAACCCAACCTTAACCATGAGTAATCCCTAAAATCAGAGGAAATTATAGATGAATGACACGGATGTACAAGCAACAAACACTGATTCTAAGCCGAATCTTCACAAAAATTATAAACTTGTTCTTCAAATCTGATTGGTTAATAACAATGTTGTTCCATGAACATGTCACACTTGGTAAAATCAGGTTCTGCCCAACGACACGTAATATAACAGCATATTTAGACAAAATTCACCTGTTAAACATATTTAACTAGCTAGATAGAGAAGGATCGCTCAAATCAGAAGAATGTGAAGGCTATGATTATGCAGTGGACATAAGCGGGAAGTTACAGTTACATCTGTCGGTCACTACGAGCAGCAGCAGACCGAGGCGATTCAGCACTTCCTGCATGACGCACCGACCACCGCTGCCCCCGGGGCCAGGCCTCAGTCTGCCCATCGCCATGGGCGCCCTCCTGCGTCCTCCAGAGCTGCTCCGCCCCAGGCTGAATCGACACCTAGGCCGGTGCGTCAAGCCTCTCGCAGGAGAGCGGCGCCCCCCGCGTCCCAGCCAGGCCCCAAGTCGTCCAGGAAGTCAACGAAGCGGCCCTGATGCGGTCAACCCGAAGATGTTGGAGTTTGCTCTTTCTCAGGAGACGGCGAGAACAGCGCCGCTCCTTCCCCCGGACGAGGGCCGGGAGGAGAATCCTATGTTATTTTTTAGTTTCTGTTCTGCCGCTGGACCAATGTTTCTCAAAGAAAGAGCAATTTCCTTTTCCTCCGGGTTCTCAGGTCTATGGGACGACAGTGTGCGACACCCTGCTTCCTCACTCTCGCCCACGACCCATCTTGCCAGCAGCCAAGAGAGTATGGTTCGGGGACGCAGTACCTCCCCACGCACCTCTGGCCAGTCCCGTTTAGGAGAAAGCGCCGCCTTCTGTACCATCCAGCCCTACTCCCCTTCGCTGCACCACAACAGGTACGTCGATTGCGCCGTTGGAGCCGCTTGCACAGCGTCTGGAGGCGTGGCTCATGCCGCCCAGGCCGTCTCTCGCTGGCTCACGTGCACAATTTGACTCGGCTAAGCGATTCAGTTCGCCAGGCGACCTCCCAAGTTCATCAGCATTTTCGAGACTTTGGTGGCAGTCCGGAACGCCCCTGTCTTGCGCGAGGAGATTGCTGTCCTCCTGGCAAAGGATGCAATCAAGCTGGTCCCTTCAGCCGAGATGAGGCAGGGGTTTCATAGCCCTTACTTCATCGTACCCAAGAAAGGTGGTCACCAACCAATCCTGGATTGGCGAGTCTTGAACCAGGCTTTGCACAAGCTCCCGTTCAAGATGCTGACGCATTATCAAATGCATCCAGCCCTAGGATTGGTTTGCAGCGATCGACCTGAAGGACGCTTACATTCATGTTTCGATCCTTCTAGGACACAGACCGCTCCTACGGTTTGCATTCGAGGGTCGGGCATGGCAGTACAGGGTCCTCCCCCTCGGGCTCTCCCTGTCTCTCCGTGCCTTTACGATGTGCAAGCTCAGGGAGGATGAGGAGCAGGTCCTGCTGATTACGCCGCATTGGCCCACCCGGACCTGGTTTCCCTAACTCATTACCCTCGCAACAGCACCTCCATGGCGCATTTCTCTGAGGAAGGACTCCTCTCTCAGGGACTCGTCACCATATGGCACCTGCGTCCAGATCTGTGGAACCTCCATGTGTGGCTCCTGGACGGGACGTGGCAGACTTGAGCGGTCTACCACAGCAAGTGGTAGAGACCATCACTCAGGCTAGAGCTCCTTCAACAAGGCAAACCTACGCACGCGAACTGGTGTTCTTCTCGTTGAGAAGACCCCCGAAGATGCACGATTGGAGTAGTGCTTTCTTTCCTGCAAGAAAGGTTGGAGCGTAGGCTGTCACCTCCACCTTAAAAGTGTATGTGGCCGCTACGATGCAGTAGCGGCCGGTCCCTGGGAAAGCATGATCTCATCGTGAGGTTCCTGAAGGGTGCCAGGAGGATGAATCCCTCCAGGTCATCCCTTGTACCCTCTTGGGACCTCTCTATCGTCCTGGCTGGACTTCAGAGGGGCCCCTTTGAGCCGCTGAACTTGGATATGTGCCCAAGGTTCCCACCACGCCTTTCTGCGATCAGGTGATGAACCTGCAAGCACTTCCCTTGGAGGAGGCAGATCCAGCCTTAGCATTGCTGTGTCCCGTAAGAGCATTGCGCATATACGTGGACCGCACCCGGAGCTTCAGTAGCTCTGAGCAGCTCTTTGTCTGCCACGGAGGTCAGCAGAAAGGGAAGGCTGTCTCCAAACAGAGGTTGGCCCACTGGATAGTGGAGGCCGTCGCCTTGGCATACCAATCTCAAGGCAAGCCGTGCCCCCTGGGGGTGAGACACTTGCCTCTTCCCATGTGTTGGCGCACGGCGCCTCTCTGGTGGACATCTGCAGAGCTGCGGGCTGGTCGACACGGAACACCTTCGCAAGATTCTACAGTCTTCGCGTTGAGCCAGTCTCTTCCCATATGTTGGGTAACAGGTAATGGGCGGGAAGAACTGGCCGGTGTCATGCTTGCTGTGCCATTCCCCCTCACCCGGGGATACGAGCGCCTTTTTCTCCTCCAGTTCAGTTTCCCGGACGGTGAACCGTGGTGGAATCCTCCAAGCACCCCCAGCAGTCAGACTGGGTGGAGTAGTCTGACGCCAGCCCCAGTACTGGTGTTAGTTCGCCCGGGTCTCCGGTCAACCCCTGTACTGGCCTAGGTGTCTGTATGGCTTGATTCCCCTTTGGGTAATCCCATATGTGTATTTCTCCACGGTAAGGTTTCCCCTCATGGTAAACCCGTGTCTTCTCTTTGACAGAGCTCTCTGCCAGGTTATGCTGGCAGCTCTCCTCCCTACACCTAGGTAGGATCTGCCCCAGAGTCCAGTCGTAAGTAGTACTGCCCCAAGTCTGGGTCAGTCCATATCAGTGTCTTCACATGTTACCTCCCTTCGGGCAGGATGTGGCCTCCGTAGTGCCCTTCTCCGGAAGGCTCGCTTCCCTACCGTTACTGCCAAGCTGTAACAACAAATAGGAAAGACTTGAAGCCGTCTTTTCACTAGAAGGTCAAAATCCCTTCTGATTTCTGTGGGGAAAGGAACAGCGGCTTGGCTATCTCCAGCAGCGATGTACTCAGTGGTCCCTGCGGGCACCAAGGTTAACGAATTCGCACTGGGGCAGTGGGAAGGTTGCAACCTCTTGCATGACATTTGTCTGTCACGCGCTTGCTTGTCAACATCTGCATGTCACGGTGTTTCTGATCGGATTTTCTGAAAAAGCCACATTTGTATGGCGGTGTCCGATCAGAGTATGTGAGCGAGGAGCGGAGAGCAAAATGGTGAACCTAGAGCAGAGTGATTTTAAAAGCTCGGAGCACGGAGGGGGAATTGTTGACGCTCCACTCTGCTCACATACTCTGACCGCCACACAAATGTGGCTTTTTCTTTATGGCTGTCCTCAAACAGAATTTAACAGAGTAACAGCTCACTACTAGTTACAAAATACAGTGTAACAGTCAGTCACAGGCAATTCTAGTCGCATTTTTCATCAAATAATATCTTAAATCATCCTTTGACTATGTTCTGACCCGCCATCTAGTGACGAGATTTGTTTTTGGCCCGATGCCAAACTTGCGTGCCGACCCCTGGAGTAAATAGTCATGTTGTGGTCACTTGTGTGTATACTTCTCTTTCGCTTTAATTGACAATAAATATATACATTTATTATTTTGTAAATGAATCCAACTTTTAAAAAAATTATATAAATTGTTATAAAATAATATTGTTGACAAGGCAACATTTCTGTTTCTTTGTCTATTTAATTAATTTATATTATATTAAAAAAAAAAAGTAAAACAATTTAATAGTATATAGGGCTGTAGTACTCGAGTCCGGTCTCGGACTCGAGTCCGGACTCGAGACGTTTTTCTATCGTCTCGGACTTGTCTTGGACTTGTTGGTATTTGGACTCGGACTTGTCTCGGACTTGGTCATCGGACTCGCCAAATGTTCTAGTTGGTCTCGACCGAGTCCAGCAATATATGCTTTTTTTTCTCTTTCAAAACAAAACCATTTATCTGGCTCGTTTGTTCCGCAAACGGGTAACGTAACTGGTTTAACTCCATCTAGAACGGGCATTGTCATTGGTCGCCTGTTAAATGCACAGCTGCGTCATATGAGTGTGCGCTTGGCTCTGAGTGTGCGCGCTGCGCGGAGGCTTAAATAATCTTTATTTTGGCCACAGACACGCTGTCGGCAAGTTGCATAATTCAGTTTGGTTTTACAAAGTTCGTTGGAGTTTTCCCTCTCACTTTCCTTCGCTTTTAAATACCTTATTAATGCCCGTGCGCATTTTGCTTTCACTTTCATTTCAGGTCAATTGCGATTTTAAATAGAAATATTACCAAACTCTAGAATTAGACACTTTGATAATAACAGTAAAGAGAAAAGAACAATCCAACCGCATGTCGATGCACATGATTAATCGCTCACGTGTGATGCTCTCTAGGTGCTATTCACACAGAATGTGTTTTTGTGTTGACGCGGGCAGTGAAATAGGAAAAATACAAGAAGGTGTGAGTTAAACATCTTTTAATAACTAGAGTGCCGCGTTTTTAGAATGCCGTTTCATGCACGAGACGCTGCAAGAGACGCGAGCGCAACAGTCAAACGCGTCCATGTTTACATAGAAAAAACAATGGAAAAGCAGCGTAATTGAATACAAAACCCGTGAAGAAACTTACTGTACATGTACTGTATATCTGATCTTTCAGGTTTGCATCAGGGTGACAGGCTGAGAACTGCTGTTCATTGTTTTACAGAGCCTTTATAGTTAATAATAGCAGTCATTTTGTGTGTGTGTGCGTGCGTGCGTGCGTGCGTGCGTGCGTGCGTGCGTGCGTGCGTGCGTGCGTGCGTGCGTGCGTGTGTTTGTTAAATGTGTGCAGAATGTGTGTAATTGGCCAATCGGAGCAGAGGAGAGCGGCATGCTGGGAGACACGGAGGAGCAAGTGAGGCCTGAATCCCCAGTGTCAGCGCAATCGTTGGGCTTTTTTGAACCATGATTCCCTGTCGTCAGCGAGTGCATTGGGCTTTTCGCTCAGAGACTGTCACACACTTCCAGAGAGAGACAGCTCTGACTGAAGCCACATACAGCCCCTGAAAACATGCATGCACACAAACAAGAGTCACGGCGGAGGGATTCGAGCTAAACGTGCTTCACTACGTCTATAAATGAGGGTGAGATTCTTCAGAAATTATCACGTGCGTTTACACCTCTCACGCAACTCCACCAAACCAATGCATTCACACTCGCTCTCTCCTTCTCCAGAACAACATCTCCATGTGAAGTTTGCTTCCGCTGAGGCCCGACGCCAATCTGGGGAAGATATCGGGACAGAAACTCGCTCATTAACCTCCTGACCTCCTGGCACACACAGAACGCCCTCATTAATGTATTAATGCTTGTGTGATGCTCTCACTGTAAGAGGATATATGAGATCGCCTGCAGATATTATAATGCACATGACACACAAACATGTCAAGAAGTGTTCCTGTGGCTCAGTGGTAGAGCATTGCGTTAGCAGCGCAAAGGTTATGGGTTCGATTCCCAGGGAACACACATACTGACAAAAAAATGTATAGGCTGAATGTACTGTAAGTCGCTTTAGATAAAAGCGTCTGATAAATGCGTAAATGTCACTGGAATCAGACTGCTGTGCTATTTCAGGATGCAGGTTTGTTTTTTTGTTTTTTTATTAATTAAAATAGGAAAATCTTTTAAATATGTATTAACCTAGTGTTGCATTAGTATTATTTACATACTATTATAGTGTTTATTAATATACTGAATTAGCATATATTTGTATGTTCTTATTTTAATGTGCATTAGTTTTTTTTTGTGTGAGTTAAGTCACATTTCAAGCATTGCAGAAGCTGCAAAGAGCAGGCTGCACTGTACGTCGCTTGTTAAAACTACTGAAAATCTCTCTCATCCTCAGAGGTCTGGTGGTGTAGTTTGAACAGCGATCAAATGTTCAACAAATGGCACAGACAGAAGTTTGTCAGGCCAGCGCTCTCATCCACACATCTTCAAACGTGTGTTATCTGCACATCTGTGTGTGTGTGTGTGTATGTAGGACACAGTCCATATCATGATAACGATCAGGGTGTGTGTGGTTTTCCTCTAATAGTGAGCCGTGTGGAGCGACACAAGCTTTCATTAGCAAGAGCTTCACTCACACAAACACACACGGAGAAACACGATCCTGCCGTTATCTGATGGAGCTGAATGTAACACTGAATAACCTCAATCCTCAGTCTATCCCTGCGCTATACTCGTATTCCTCAAACAGGTTACTGTCGCCTACAGTGACTCAAACAGCACTGAACCTCAGTGTTATTCACAGAATAATCACAATTTACTGATGACAAAAGAAGATATGTGGAAGAATGCAGGTAACACAACAGCTTGGGTTTGGTTTAAATCAGCCAGTGTTTGCATGAGCAAAAACATTTTGCATGCATCTTCAAAAGATGTGCACCGAACGGCATTGAGATGAAAATGTGGCGCTTCCTTTGCACAAATGAAAAACCTGATATTTAAATGTACCCAAATCTAGTTGTCTTGCAAAGAAGTCAAATCAAATGTATACATATAGCGCTTTTCATGATACACGTGTTTTCAAAGCAGCTTTAATGTTAATGTTTGGATTTTTTCATATGCCTTATAGTTGCATTTAGCAGATTTGAGCAACATAACAAGCAATCAAGCAGCTTTGGTATATAGCATATTTTCTGTACTAGTGTACTATACTATGTGGGTAAATTAGGACATACAGCAAAATAAAGCGCTGCTGTTTTGTTCAGAAAAACTAATATAATATATCTAGGGATCCAAAACTAATGAACGCTTGCACTTACTTGAGAATCACACACTCTTATTTTAAAAAGGGAAAACACGGATGCATTGGATTTGCACTTGTTCCCTCACTTTGCATGATTTTCCATCGTGGATAGAAAGTCAAAACAATTCCTCTAAAACAACAGAGCCATTCAAATCAGTGTTCAAGCCCACAATCACAGTTCAACACCCGCCGTGTGTCAATCACCAGGAAACGGGGCGCACTTCCACAATTCATGATGACTAGTTGCAAATGTGCCACATATTTGGGCGCTCTGGGACTTTTACAGACAGAATTAAATTTACAATAAAAATGTATTTTCATTAACTAGTATAACTATTTTTTGACCATTATAATATAATATACCGATAACCATTTCAAAACACAGGTGGTAAAGTGAAATGTTCATCACAAGCTTTTTGGGACAAATTTGTACCCAAGAGTGAGATAAATCTGACACAATATCCTTTATGGTACATCTTTTGGGGATTTGTGTGTGTGTGTGTGTGTGTGTGTGTTGTTGTGTGTGTGTGTGTGTGTGTGTGTGTGTGTGTGTGTGTGTGTGTGTGGCTTTAATGGTCGCCACAAGAAAGGCAATTCCAACAAATGTAGATTCCTGTAATAACATTATCGAAAACAATCCAATTAGCATAAAGGCTGTGAATGTCACACACACACACACACACACACACACACACACACACAGGAAGAAAGTGAAGTGAAGTCATCTGTTGTTGCTGCTGTAGCTGCTGTTATAACAGAGATGAAATATGAGTCACTTACACCCTGAGAGTTTGCAAATGATTTTCAGCGAGTTTTGTTTTGATTTCTTTACCGGAGAAATTTGGTTATTCTGCCTCTTATTCTGTGCCTCAGACATTCAACTACAGACCGAACATTAGACTTTCCTTCTTTCTGCACACACACACACACACAGCACGCACGCACGCATGCACAGACACACACACACACACACGCCACACACACAGACACAGACACACACACATGCACACACGCACAGACACACACACACACACACACACACACACATGCACACACGTCACAGACACACACACACACACACGCACAGACACACACACACACACGCTCAGCTCAGGAGCAGTGTATAGTCAGGTTGTGTTGTAGTTTGATCTCTGTGCACTTATTTGGACAAAAGTCTCCTGCTGAGGGACTGAAAGACCTCATCCATGTAGAGTTTTACAGTTCCACACACACACACTGGCGGATTTCCCTCCCGCTGAGGGGACAATATGGTCATCTGCGTGGGGCGTCTGATTGGCCGCTGCGTCCCTCAATCACTGCCAGCGTCCAATCACGCGCTCTTTGATCATGTGACCGATGTTCATTCTTCAACACAGCTCTCCACCTCCATCTGTTCATCCGTCTCTGTGTGTGAGCGTGCGTGTGTGTGCGTGTGTGTGTGTGTGTGTGTTGTGTGTGTGTGTGTGTGTGTGTGTGTGTGTGTGTGTGAGCGTGTGTGTGTGTGTGTGTGTGTGTGTGTGTGTGTGTGTGTGTGTGTGTGTGTGTGTGAGTTGTGGTGTGAGTGGTGGTGGTGGTGGTGCTGCGTGCGTGTGGAGAGTTTACTGCTCAATCTGTCCAGGACGAGGTGATATTGCTTTGGCCCCCAGAAGACGGATCAGGTGTGGAGAAGAGCGTGTTGAGTCTGGTGTGAGTGTCCTCCACTGCGAGGGTTAAATGTCAAGCTCAGAGGGTCATACGATCGATTCAAGTATTGTATCTATAAAGCCTACTGTATTATATCTGATTCAAGAATTTATAATGCCTCTATATGATCAACACAATCAAAACTTTGCAGTTAAACCTGTTGTACACAATCTGCTCCATGCTTTCTGTCGTCTGATTAATAGTTTGACTTTTTTATACAAACATCCACCTTCAGCTCGTGCTTCACGTGTCTGGTTTTTATCAAGTAAAAGTCAGAATAACTGTAGTAATATTTCCAGATGAACACTTACTGGACTGAAGCAGCTCAGTTTTACTTGATTAATTGTAATTTTTCAGAAAAATCAGTGCATCTCAAATCTGACTCATCAGGATCTTCTGAGGAGCGTTTGTTTCTTCATCTCTCAATCAGCATCGGATTACATGTTTGGATCATTTCAATCTCATCTCAATAAGACATATTACTGAAGATATAGATTGAGGACTGATATTTATATCATGTCATGTAAGTATCTATCTACTATACGGTTATACAGATCTCATTGATTTACATTACAACCGTTAGAATTTCATCACTTTTTGTTCATATAAATATCAGCATCTGCAGCAAATTGCATATTTTCTCTCAATATGAGACATAGAAT